>PVJS01019362.1:0-33792 GCA_004027185.1 Glis glis | reverse complement strand
TTTATTATAAGTATGAAGTAGTTTCTGATACGTTAAGATGTGCATGGTAAGCCCTAGAACAGATACTAAGAAGACAAAAATGTAAAAAAATTAAAGTGCTACACTAGGAATCATTCACTTAATGTAAAAGAATGCAATAAGTGAAGGAATAAAGCATAAATCACATGAGACATAGATAGCCAAAGTAAAATAGCCAACAAATCCAACTGCATCAATAATATCTGTAAATATAAAGAGATTAAAAATCTAATTGAAGGACAGAGTTTATCAACCTGGATTTAAAAAAATCCCAAAGCTGTAAATATAGAATGTCTACATGAGGCACACTTTGGTTTCTCAGATAAAGGTAAAGGATTTAGAAGGACATATCCTGTAAGCCACAGCCATAAGGATGTTGAATTGGCTATCTTAATTTAAGACAAAATTGATTATAAAAACCAAAAATATGTTACTAGAGAAAAGGGGAACATTTTACAATAATAAAACAGTCGATTAACCAATTATGTGCAATTGTATATCAAGTATATATCAACTATATGCAATTATATGCATACATAAAAGGAGGACTCTAAAATACAGAAACAGTAAAAATTATAGAATTGAAGAGGGAAACCGACAATATTACAATAGTTAGGGATTTCAGTATATCACTTTATATAATGGATAGAAAAACTAAGCAGAAGATAAATAAGAAATTCCAATTCTGTCCAAGCCTGTAAAGCAACCAGAACTAGCAGATATCTATGAAACATTACAAAAACCTACAGCAAAGTACACATATTTTCTCAAATGTGCATGGAACATTGTCTATGATACACCATTTGTTATGCAATGAAACATGTCTTGATATATTTAAAAGGAATGAAATCATCTAGAGTATGTTTTTCAAATATGATGGAGTGAAATTAGAAATCACTATCAGAAAGGAAAATGGGAAATTTGCAAGCACATGGATAGTAAACAGCATGCTAAATAATGAATGGGTCAAAGATGAACACTCCAGGGCAATTAGAAAATATTTTTGATGTATTTTTTTAAAATATTCAACATTCTAAAACATGTGGCATTCAGTAAAGGTAATTCTTCAATGGAAATTTATAGCTAACAGATATCCATGTTAAAAAAAACTCAGAAAGATCTCAAGTCAATAACCTAACTTTCTGCCTGATATACTTGAGGTAGAAGAGCAAGCTAAACACAAAACAAGTAGAACACAGACAATAGTGGAGATTTGAGTGGAAATTGATGAAATGAAGCATAGAAAAATAGAGAAGTAGATTTAAAAGAAGAATTTGTTCTGTGAAATGTTAACAAGTTTTGCCAAACCTTTAAATTGACAAAGAAAACAAGAGAAAAAGACTCATGTTAAAAAAAAGACTCATGTTACTCTAATCAAGCAGGGTTATTACTATTGACCTTATAGAATTAAAGTTATGTATAGATGTATCTTGATTTATGATAAGGTTATATCCTGATAAACCCATTGTAAATTGAAAATATTTCAAGTAAAAAATGCATTTAGTATACCTAACCTATCAAACATTACAGCTTAGCAACTCTGTGCTGTAGAATAGCAGTAAATTATCCTGTGACTATGTGGCTGACTGAGAACCATGGCTCATGGTCACCTTCCAGCATTGCCAGACAGTATTGTCTGCATAGTGCTGACCCAGGAGAAGATCAAAATCAGAATTTAAAGTACAGTTTCTATTAAATGCATAGAAATATATTCATTGTAAAGTAAAAGAAATTCCTAAATCTAACAACTTTAAATCAGGGATTGTCTGCCTATAAGGGATTAAAATGAAGCCTTGTATACCAACAAATCAAATAAATTGCATCGAACAGACACATTCTTAGAAAGACACATATTACCAAAAACCAACTGAAGAAGAGATAAAAATCAGAATAGACTTATTGTACTGGTCTGCTCTGGCTGCATCACAAAATAGCACAGATCGTGTGTCTTAAACAACAGAAAATGATTGTCTAACAGTTTTAGAGGCTAGAAGTTCCAGAACAAGGTGTGAGCAGATTGAGTTTCTGGCATGGGCTCTCTTCCTTGCTTAAAGAGGACGGCCTTCTAGCTTTGTCCTCACATGCCCTTGCTCTTATGTATGCATGAATGGGGGGGGGTGGAAAGAGAGAGAAAGGGATTGAAACCCCGGGGCATTCTCCCTATGACCTATGGCAGCAGATCTTTTTATTATTTTATTTATTTATTTATTTTGCAGTACTGAAGATTGAACCCAGGGACATTCTACCTCTGAGCTCCGAGCTACACCCCCAGCCCTATTTTTTATTCTTTATTTTGAAACAGGGTCTCACTAAGTTGCGGAGGGCCTCACTAAGTTGCTGAGGCTGGCCGCAAACCTGGATCCTCTGGTCTCAGCCTCCCAAGTATTGGGATTACAAGCGTGCGCCATCACGCCTGGACACCATATCTTTTTTAATAGTGTCTCACTAAGTTGCTGGCACTGGTCTCGAACCTGCGATCCTCCTCTCTCAGTTCTCCAAGTACTGAGATTACAGGCATATACCACCATACCCAGCCTCTTCTTCTTATAATAACACCAGTCCTATAAGATTAGGATATGCATCTTATGATCTTATTACCTTAATTACTTCTTTAAAGGCTTTATCTCCAAATATAGTAACATTAGAGTTTAGAAGTTCAATATATTAATTTGGTAGTACGGGGATACAATTCAGTCTACAACACTTGCGAATTCAGAGATTGAATTAGTTATCTAAAAGCTAACTGCCAAGAAAATCCCAGGCCCACCTGACTGCATTGGTGAATTTTACCAAATATTTAGGAATTTCTTATTCTTCATGAACTTTAAAAAAATAAAAATACATAAAAATGGAAAGAAACATTTTCAAAATAATTCTGTGAGGCCAGTATTACTCTGATCCCCAAACTAAAAATAAGAAATCAAATGAAAGAAAAATTACAGTTCAATATTGCATATGAATACAGATGCATAATCCTCAACAAAATACTGGTAAACCATCTCAAGCAACACATAAAAAGTATTCTACACCATGATCTATTTGGATTTATCCCAGGGATGCATGACTTCTTTAATGTATGAAAATCGATTAATACAGTCTGTCATATTGATAGAATAAATGACAAAAACCTAGATGGTCATCTCAATACACATTGAAAAATCATTAAAAAATCAAATACCCATTCATAATAAATAACTCAGCATAGAACAGATCTTGTACAAATTGTAAAAGTACTTCTATGAAAAAACCCCAGCAAAGATCATACTTAATAGTGAAATAGTGTATGCTTTCTCCCTAAGATCAGGAATAAGACAAGAATGACTATTCTCTATACTTCTGTTTAGCTTAGTTGAACAGAAGGTTCTAGACAGGCAAATTGGGCAATAAATGTAAATAAATTTCAGCAGATAAAGAAGTAAACCATCTCAATGTGCAGATAACATCATCTTGTACATGGAAAACCCTAAGGAATTCACTAAAAAACAACCAGAACTACTGAATGAGTTCAGTAATTTGGAGGATACAAGATCAATATACAGAAATAAGTTGTTTTTCTACACCTTACAAGGAACAATCCAAAACTGAAATCAGGAAAGCAATTTCCTATATAATAACATTAAAATATTAAATACCTAGATAAATTTAATGTAAGAAGCATAGTACTTATATTCTGCAAAACTACAAGACATTGATAAAAATTAAATAAGATCTAAATAAGGGAAAGACATCACATGTTTATTGAGCAGCAAACATAGGTTTAGGATGGACATACTTAATGTAATTTTTATTACAATACCAGCTGACTTCTTAGTAGAAATTAATAAGCTAGTCCTAAAATCCACACACAAATTCAAGATATCTAGAAGAGCAAAAACAAGCAGGGTGTGATGGTACACACCTGTAATCTCAGTACTTGGGAGGCCAAAATAGGAGGATTGCAGGTTTGAGGTTAGCACACAGTAATTTAGACCCTGTTTCAAAATAAAAAGTAAAATATAGAGTTTGAGGTGTAGTTCAGAGGTAGAATGTCCCTGGGTTCAATCCTTACTACCACAGACAGAAAAAAAAGAGTAAGAAGAATATTGATAAAGAAGAGAAAATATGGAGAACTCACAGCTCCCAATTTTAAAATTTACTACAAAGCTATAGTATATAAGACAAATTAGTGCTTAGGTGAGGATTGAAATGTAGATTGATACAATACAGTTTGTAGTTCAGAAATAAACTATATTTATGATCATACTTCTATGGTCAATGGATTTTCAACAAGAGTACCAAGACTATTCAATAAGAGAAAGAAAAATCTTTTCAATAAATGGTACTGGAATAGTTGAATTTCCTCATTCGGATAAATGAATTGGGATCCCTACTACACAGAAAATTAACTCAAAATGGATCTAAGACCTAATTGTATGAGCTAATGCCAAAAGTCTTAGAATAAAACATTGGTGTAAATCCTCATGACTTGAAATAGGCAATGGTTTCTTAGTCATGTCAACAAAAGCATAAGCAACAGAAACAAAAATATATAAATTTGACTTCATTGAAGTTAAAGTATTCTGTGCTTCATAGGATACTAATAAGAATGTAAGCAGACAATTCATTAAATGGAATTAAGTATTTGAAAATTACATATATGTTAAAGGACATGTATATAGAATATATATAAAGAATCATTACAAATCAATAACAAAAGTCAAATAACCTAATCAAAATGGACAAGGCATCTGAATATACAAGTCTACAAAGACAATATATAAATTTTCAGTAAAAAAATTAAAAAATTTTAATATCGTTAGCCACATTGAGACATCATTCATACCCACTGGGATGGCTAAAATAAAATATATAATAGCAAGTGTCAGTAAGAATGTGGAGGAATTACAACCCTCATACACTGCTGGTAGAAATGAAAAATTATGCATAGTTTGTTCCTCAAAAGATTAAATATAGGATTATAATATGATCTAGCAATTTAATTCCTACATTTATATCCAAGAAAATTGAAAATGTGTTCTACACATAAAAATGTGTACAAGATTGTCATAGCACCATTATTCATTATAGAGTGTATGTGGCCCAGTTGCCAATGAACAGATGACTAGATAAGTAAAAATTGAATATTTATATAATGGAATACTATTCAGCAATAAAAACGAAGTTCTAATGCACGGTGCAGCATGGATGAACTGTGAAAAAAGAAAATCACAAAAGACTGTGCTACATGGTTCCATTATATGAAATGTTCAGAGTAGGAAAATACACAAAAAGTACATTACTAGTTGTCTAGAGTAGTGGTGGATAGGGAGAAATGAGGAATAACTCATACCGAATAATGTTTTTTTAGGGGGAAGAGTTGTTGAAAATTTTAAAAAAACTGAAAATGACCCTGTATGCAAAGTTCTGAGAATATAGTTTTTTTTAAAAAAGCAAATTTTGAATTATACATTATAAAAGGATAAATTGTATGGTGTGTGAAGCATACATCAATAAAGCTATAAGTTAAACCAAAAATATATGAATATTATGAAAAAAGCCAAGTCAATAAATTTGACAACTTAGTTTAAATGCAAAAACTTCATAAATACACATATTATCAACATTAAGGCAAGAAGAAAACAAAATCTAAATAGCTTAATATAGAGTAAATACTCTGAATTATTAATCTGTTCACTTAAAGAAAATATAGGTAAAGATGGCTTTACTAGTCAATCCTGTCAAATATATGGGGAAAATACTGTGAACTTTATACTAACTCATTCAGAAAATGGAGGAAAAAAATACACGTTCCCAAATACATTTTATGAGAACAAATTTATAACAAGGGCAAACCTGTTATTAGGAATGTTACTAACCACTTTTCTCATGAATATAGCCAAAACATCCTTACGACAGTATTAGAAAGTCAACCCCAAAATATGTAAAATTAATACTATGTAATGACTGAGATTTATACCAAGAATGCAAGGTTGTTTTAACATTTGCACCACAATTTTATTTGCCATGTTAGCAAAATGAAATTAAATGATACAATTATCTCAATAAATCCTGAAGACGTATTTGACAAAAGTCAACATACATTCATTATACAAACTAAGCAAACAAGGAAAAGAACTTCCTCAAATTGATAGAAATCCACTTATGAAAAATCTGACAACTAAAAACATACTTAAAGATGGAAGAATGAATTATTTATGCCAAAGATGGAATAATGCAAGACTACAAGTTCTTGGCTCTTCTTTTTGATATTATATTGACAGTCCTAGCCAGTTTAATGATGGAGGAACAATAAGTTAAAGGCATACAGACTAGAAAGGAAGAATGAAGTCTTCTTTAATTCACAGATAATTTACCAAAGAATTAAGAAAGAATCTACTGGACCTAGAAGTGAATACAGTGGCCAGGCATGGTGGCTCACACCTGTAATCCCAGTACTTGGGAGGCTGGGACAGGAGGATCAAAGGTTCTAGGACAGTCTTAGCAATGTAGCAAGATTTAGCAACCTAGAGAGACCCTGTTACAAAATTAAAAAAAATAATAAAATAGGTCTGGGATGTATCTTGGAGGTAGAATGCCTCTGGGTTTAATTCCCAGTAATGTGCATGTGGGTGCACACACACACACACACACACACACACACAAACACACACACCACACGGGAATGTAACACTGTCATGTAATACAAGTATTATATTCTTCAATCAATTTTATTTCTATGTATGAACAACAAAGAATTACAAATAAAATTACAAAAGCAACAGCATTTATAATAACATGAAAACATGAAATACTTGGAAATAGAATCAATAAAGCAAAATATTGCCTGGACTATAAAGTGAAAACTAAAGAGTAAAACTAAAATTTCTGTAAGGCATTTAAAAAGAAATAAATGGAGATGCATGTCATAGTCATTGGAAGACTTAATATTGCTAAAATGTCAGTTCTGTCAAAATGTATCTATAGATTCAACACCATCCTTGTCAAAAATCTGGGCCACGTTTAGAAAAACAGATATAATCTGACACTAACATTTTATAAAGGCACAAAGGATTTAAGATGAATAAAATAATTGTGAAAGGAACAAGCTGGAGGAACTGCACTATCTGATTTCAATATTGTTAAAACTATACAGTAGTAAAGGTGATACTGTATTTGCATTAAAATAGAAATATAAAGGAATTGAATAGAACAAGGCCAGAGGTATGTGGGGTGTGTATGTGTGCATGTGATTTTTAGTCAAAGTGTCAAGACAATTCAACGTGTACAAAAATAATCTTTTCACAAAATAGAGCTGGAACAACAGGGTATCCATTTGGGGGAAAAAGAACTTTGATCCTTACAATATGCACAAAAATTTACTCAAAATGGAATGTATAACTGTTATATAGAGTTTTAATAAATTATAAGAATGAATCTTTTTGACTGTTGGGGAATCACAGTTTTAATAGGACCTCAAAAGCAAAAAACCTCAAAAGATAAAAAAATTAAGTGGGTTTATGAAACTTAAGAACTTTTATGTGTTATAAACCATTTAAAAATCAGCGCACACTATCCTCATAGAAGTGAGGGTCCCACCTGCACCGAGGGGTGTGGAGACTGTCAGGGATCATGAGGTGGGGCTCCTACGGTGCTTTTATTATTCCCCGTGGCTCTCTAAGATGTTTCAACAAAGATGGACACATTTTGGATTCCATTGTCCAATTCTTCACAGCACTCTTATGGTCATGAGATGTAAACATTAAGTGTCCATTTATTTTACCATATTTAGGAGCACTGGGGCTTGAGAACTCAACATTTTCACAGTTCTGTTTATGAGGCTGATAAGTCAAAGGGAGAAGAGGAACAGTTGAACATTCCTCCTCTGAACCTCCGTAAATGCAGATATTGCTTTCTATTCATATAATTACCAACCTTGTAATTATGATTATGTTCAAACCCAAAATAGGGCAGCAAGCTATGTTGAAAATTTAATATGCCTAGACACTGTGCTATGTAATTTACACACATTATCTCATGTAATATTTATGGAAAACTTATAAGGTAGGTAATATTCCTAATTTATAGATATTAATGCTGAGGTTTAACTGGGCCACTCACCGATTCCATGTCTCACTCTACATTTGATCCAATATTACTCTTTTCAGTGCTTTTTTCATCGTATTATGATCTCGAAATTAGCCGACTAAGCTCACTCCAGTTCATTCATGAATCAGTAATTAAAATCTGACCCAAGAGAGGTCACGTGACAAAAGTCCTACAATGAGCCAGAACTATCTCATTCTTAGAACATTTCAAGGTTAGATAAGAAATCTCTTTCTCTTTGAAAAGTCTTGGGCAAATTAAATATCCCCTGAAATATCTTTGATCACAGAGTCACAAAATTAGTTAGCTGGAAGGGAAATTGAAAATATTTTAATTCAACTCCTCCCTGTTAAAGATGAGGGAACTGATGTTCTGAAGTGTAAAATGCCCAAAGTCACGCGGGAAGATGAGAGAGTTACATTGCCAAATTCCAAAATTCTGTCCTGTTGCAGTTACCCCTGCTGTCTCTGATAATATGTTTTATACAAGATCCAGGGAGGACAGGAATACACAGGGAATCAGAGGCAAAGAGGCCATCCTGGCGGCTCTCCTTGCCACATACCAAGCAGAACAGCGAGGAGGTGATGGGAATCAGCAGCGAGTCTGCAGGAGCCTGCAGTGGAGAGGAGGTGGGTGAACTAGGAGGCAAATGTCATTAGCATCAGAAGTTGGAGGGACAGCTTATTGATTTTCTTTTCACTTTAGTCACGATGCACATCGGTAAATAGCAGATCATGTCATGGGGCCAACTTGGAAGTTGGCAACATCAGGAAGAAGCAAAGTCTTGAAGGGGAGCTGGCGGTCCTGGCAAACACCTCAGGTCCCTGGGGCCCGCACATGCAGCCCTTCAGGAGAGGGGAGGCAACTTCCTCTGGCATTCTGCCAAGGACTGCAAATCCCAAAGTTCCTGCCGGTAGTTGTATAGTTTCCCCTAATATTCACAGTCAAATTAGAGGAAGGAGAAACCATAGTTATTTTCTTCCTGGGAGGAAGCTGGAGAGGGTATTTCCATTATCATGTGGAAGATTGGCAGAGAATCTAGAAAGTTTTCAAAATCTCCACACCTGCCATGACCTCAGCCCCACAAGGTCCAGGGCCTGCTGAGAGAATGCTAGCTACTGCAGCTTGCTAAGTCTTAACTTCAGACCGCAAGAATGCCACTGAATTGCCAACTATAATTGCCACCCCAAGATGTCTAGTACCTCACACCATCAGGCAAGGAAAGGTGCCACCATGGGCTCTGATCTCCAGGGAAGATGAGGTTCCTCTAATAGAACGAGGCAGGGAATCTTTTGTGGATCAATTCAATCCCTAGTATCACCACCATAAAAAAAATCAATGGCAGGTAAAGATGATATCAAGTGTGTGTGTGTGTGTGTGTGTGTGTGTGACAAATGAAGAAATGCAGCAACCTGATAACCAGGAATGGGGGTCTGTGCCATGCTTCCCTCCTCCAAGGAAATTCACCTAAACCAACAGAGGCCCTAGGATGAAGGCAATATAAAATCAGTGGCAAGCCGGGCGTGGTGGTGTACTCATGTAATCCCCATACTTGGGAGGCAGAATCAGGAGGATTGCAGGTTCCAGAACAGCCTCAAAAATTTAGTGAGGCTCTCTGCAACTTAGTGAGACCCTCTTTCAAAATAAAAAATAAAATAGGGCTGGGGTGTAGCTTAGAGGTAGAACACCCCAGGGTTCAATCCCTAGTATAATCACCATAAAAAATATCAATGGCAGGTAAAGAAGATGGTAACAATCAGTTTAGGTCTAGAAAACAGATACATTTCATCCAGAAAAAAAAAAATTACCAGGATCCGGAGAAACATCTCCCAGAATAAGTGGGTACAAGTGGCTGAGGGGTGGCTTGCAGGAGGCATAGCGTTGCACTGCCCAGGTCTAATCCCTTTACGGCTGGGGCACACATTCTCTCAGCTGCTGGTAGTGGCAACAGCCAGCAAATCAGAACTTGGTTTCCCCAGCAGAACTTGCAAAGGCTGAAGAGAGCCAAGTAATCCAAGACCACACCCACTTCCTGGCAGGCCCCATCCAGTGAGTGGAAGAGAAGAGAGGAGAGAGAGCCTAATTTCTTCTTGCCACCCATCCTAATGTCTTCCTGCTTCCATTACTCCCAAAAGGTGTGGATTCTGAGAGCACCCCCCAGTGTACCTCCTATCCACTTCCTGGAAAAGCCAACCTGACATCCATATTTTCCTTTTCCCGTGCCCTTCATTTTTTGCTAGAGTTCCATACTTACATCTGGGATAACCATTCTTTAGCTTTTAGTACATATTATAGGAATTTATATGGGCAATGGATTTTCCAAATTAGTTAACTCAAAAATGCCCATTAATTGCCGTGAACTGTGGGGGCATAGCCTCCCTGGAATTGAATTCTAGGATGCCACATTATTTACCCCACTTTGGACACTTAAAATACATCACTTAATTGGCTTCTGTTTTTAGAAATACATAGAATTAATTAAATCAGCCATATAAATTTATTATTGTTTTCTTGAATATAATGTATCCATATCCACAGCCATCTACCTCTGGTCCTTTTTTTTTTTTTTTTTTTTTTGGTGGTGCTGGGGATTGAACCCAGGGGTGTTCTACCTCCGCGCTATACCCCCAGCCCTATTTTTTATACTTTATTTTGAAACCAGGTCTCACGAAGTTGCAGAGGGCCTCACTAAGGAGAGAGAGAGAGAGAGAGAGAGAGAGAGAGAGAGAGAGAGTTGAGTGAGGCTGGCTGCGAACCCGGATCCTCCGGTCTCCACCTCCCAAAGTACTGGGATTACAAGCATGCGCCACCATGCCCGGCTCCTCTGGTCCTTTTAACTTACTGTTTTTTTGGATTCTTACTTGTTTACAAGCCAGGTATGGTGGCACATGCCTGTAATCCCAGTATGTGGGAGGCTGAATCAAGGTTCAAGGCCAGCCTCAGAAATTTAGGAAGACTGTCTCTCAAAATAAAAATTAAAATAGAGATGGGGGTGTAGCTCAGAGGTAGAATGCCCCTGGGTTCAATCCCTAGTACTCCCCACCAAAAAAATGAAAAAAAAATTGCATACAATTTGTCCAGATGGAGCCGTCTTTGCATTTTTTCCCACTTGAAGTTTTTAGAGATTATTGAATCTTGTCAGTTAAAAAAAAATGGTTAGTATTTCTTAACTTTTTTCTCCTGAGGTATCTGAATCCATGATTTGTATATATTTTAACATATTTCATGTGTTTTTTTAGTCATCGTCTTGCTATTACCTACCTAATACCTAATGTGAGTGATTAAGTTTTCATTTCTAAAAATTTTGGTTTGTCACATTTTCATATATGAAGTCTTGGCTTAAAATGTCGCTCTTTCCCCTCTACTTTCTCGAATATATTTATTATAATGACTTTGAAGTGCCTGTCTGAAAATTCCAATTTCTTTTAATATTTTCATCTTTCTTTTATTATATTATTCATTGATATGACTCACTTAGCTTTTATTTCTGCCATGTGTCAGAATCTATTGATTGGATGCTGGACTTAGGAATGAAAAGAAAAATCAGGATCTTGATGATGTTTTCTTCCTGCAACGATGCTTAAATCTTCTTGTCAGGCAGGTATTGTTGCAACAAATGAGCCTAAAACCAGTTCTCAAGGCTGGTTTTAGACTCTATTAATCGATTTCATTTTTGTGTTTAATCCTGAGGAATGGTCCTTACTCCTATGACCACAACCTTCTGGGATGCCGGACAGAATTTATTTAGGCTCTGCTTGGCAATGTTTGGACGCCAACTTCCATCATCCAGCACTGAGCGACTGCTGATGTCCCTTGCTTGGGGCGCTCACTTCCTAGCTGAATTCCATGGAGTTTTCTCTGTGCATAAGGAATTTGGAGATGATTTAGTGACTTAAGAATTTCAAATGCAGATTTTAGGATTTGTTTCTCTGTGAGTCTCTCTCCTTCAAAAAAATTTCCCTTATACTTCTGCTGTCTGGTGAGTCTGGAGTTTGGTTTCTGGCTTTTAAGAATTTTAAGTCCCCCAAAACTGGAATTTCCTGCTTGGTAATCTATTCCTTGTATTGCAAACTGAAAATTGCCCTTAAAAAAGGGGGGGGGCTAGACTAATGTGACATTCACCTTGTATATTTTTCTTGTTTCAAGTATTGTGGCCCCTTAGGTATTATTTGATTTGGTTGCTCTTAAGCACAAACATATAAATAGTGTGTGTGTGTGTGTGTGTGTGTGTATTTTCTATGGGAGAGTTAATCTAATCCACACATGTTTGTAAGCTGGATCTCTGCCTCTCTTGCTAACTTCATTCTTTTATCTTCTACTTCAATGCAGCCTAGACTGCAGTGTACTGAAATATTTATTATTTTCTGACACTGCTCTTTCTTATGCTTCTGCTTCTACACAGGGTATTCCCTCATTTCTCACTACATTTCCTTACCTCATCCACTTTGTAAAGGACTATTTGTCCTTCAAGGTAGTATTCAATCATCTTTACTTGTCTCTTTCTCCTCCACGAGGATGAATTGATTGATTTTCTAATATGATACCTCAAAAGTCTGTTCTTAACTGCCTCTACATTTTCATATTCTATTCTAATCAGACGTTTATGTGTTTGTCTTCCTCTCTATATTGTGGGTTTTTCATTAGGTGGGCCTCTGTTCTGTACATTTCAGTAGACTTAGAGAATGCTAGTGTAATGTCTGACACATAGCATGAGCTAAGTCATTTCTTAGTGAGTTTATCAATGAACATTTTTATTCCATCACTATAGACATTATCTTCAGTAAGACAGAGAAAAAGTGAGCTTTGAGCCCTGCTAGTCATGAAGAGAAAGATGTGGCAAGATGGGGGATTTCTTTGATACTATAAACCCAGCAGCTAATCTACTAGTCAAAAGATGCAAATCCCAGGTCATCATGTTGGCTGAATTAATTGGATATACAAATTATTTTTAAATTACTGGATCCCATTAACATCTTTCTTCTATAATCCCATTTCTTCCCCTTGCACATCTCCCTAAAATGCAACACACTCTTTCACTTTGACTAACCCTAGGTAGCCTTCCATATTGCTCCTTTCCCCTATAATTTGGCAAATTCAAAATGTCTTTCAAGAGTATCCTTTCCCCATCTCATGAGACATCTCTACACACTCCAGGCCTCACTGCTTGCTCATGTCTCCAAATATATCATCAAATTCTGTCAGATTCACACTCACTTTGTTTTTGCAAACGTTTTTCACATGGGTTTTATCTTCTCCCCCTTACAGATGTGTCTTGAAGACATGTAGTTGGTATTTTATCTTTTTCCAATTTTCTCAAGGCTAAAGAAATCAGCACATTAGTGAGCTTAAAGGGAATCATAAGAACTGTTGTTCCATTAAATGTTTAGTCATCTGTATTTCTTGCTTGGGAACACTGCAATTATATTGCTTAGTAAGGGATCTTCCTTACTTTAAGCAATATTATCATAAGTGCTCAATAATTCTTACCTTATCCAATTTTCCATAGCATTACTACCTTCTTATTTACTAGTTAGTAGTTCCTTAAACTGATATTAAATTCTTCTATTCTATTATTAAGACTTAGCCTCATCTCAAACATAAAGCCATTAGTTAAATATATAACACACTTATTTTTCCTTGTTATCCATTTTAAATCTCAACCTTTCTCTCTCTCTCTCTCTCTCTCTCTCTGGACCACCCCAATTCTCCTGCATGTCACCATAGCTACACTGTCTATAGAGGGCTAGGTCAGTCTTACCTCCATTCCAGTCTGTCTAATTGAGCCCTAGAGACATGTTCTCACTATCATTAGATGCCATTCCTGGTGCCACTTGGGGAACTTTTCCAGGCAGTCACTTAGCTTTTGCCCCAACCTTGGCTCTTACCAGGTTGAGCTAATTTCTATATGATTAGCTTTGAATCCAGATTCTTTCTCTTTGTCTGAACACTTTAGGCTAATCACTCAGTTTAGCAATCTGCTCAGCCTTTTATTGGGCATTTTCCATTTCATCAGTGAGTCGCCATCCATGTTCCAACAGCCCAGGCTTTGTGAATCACAGCAATGGTTTTGAGGTGGGATGGCATCACGCATGGATAGCTAAAGGAGTCACCCACAAGGCAAGCCAGTTATGCACTCCAACTCTTCCCAGCAGTGGTGGGAAAAGATTTGCTATGAACAGCTCTGTGTGCATCTGTTCCTCAGATATATAGTTCATTTCTTAAAAGCTCAATTTTTTTCATCTGAAATTTAAAAAAAAGTGAATGTTAATACATGTGTGCTGGGGTTTATGAGATGATTAAATAAGAATATGAATGAATGTTTTTATGATCCCTATCATTGGATACATGCAATAAAATATGCCAGTATTATAATGTTATTTAATGTTATTATACTTATTACTATCACAGTATTATTATACTTATTGTACTTATCATCATGATAATAATAATATTACTATTATACTTATTGCTATGACTATTTCCAAGAGGCCCAAACAACTGGACCAACTCCCAAAACTTCGTTTCTTGGCAACATCAGAGAATCCAAGGAATGCCGCCTGCTGGCTCCCTCCTCCCTAGCATCTGGGATTCCACTTGGTTGGCTGTCTGTGGAGGCAACCGTTTCCCTCAAAGTCAGTCATTTCTCAAGGAACCAAACGATTAGGGAAGCAAAAGACAAGAAATTGAGAGAAGAAATTATTTGGGGGGATGGATGTTTGCTAAGAATCAGAATGCAGGATGCAGTAATACAGGAACTATTCTATGTGGAATACAACTGTATAGGTGGGACATGGGTGCAGTGTGGGTAGGGGACAATGGCAGGTGCTGGGAGGACGTGAGGAGAGGTGCAGAGTGGCTCTTCCTTGAAGGGCAGCCAGTGGAGATGGTTTATCTATTTTACTGAGGCATATTTTTCTCCTGAGCACGATTCTCCATATTCTGAGTATGAGTTCCATGTGTGTCATCCTTTAGACCGGAGTTTTGAGGGGTTTGATGGTCATCTCTCATTGGGAAAAGGAATCAATTGGGTGCAAGAGACAGCAAGCTGTTGGTCTTAACAGTAGGGCCACAAACTCGTTTGGCCTTTTTGTTAATTTTAATCAATGATCAGTTGTTGCTATTGCCAGATGCAGCTTTCTCAAAGTCCATGGAAAGATCTGTCAGTGCCCAGGCCTGGTTAATGGGGGCTGAGTTGTAAGAAAACCAGAGAACACAGAGTCCAGCAAAGTGATCATGATGGGGACCAGGTGCAGGGGACGGGGGGGGTCATTTCTCCTTCCCAGTGGCATATAGTCCAATTAATTTCCATGAGAATTTTCCTGGGCATGAAAAATGCTTGAAAGTAGACAAGACGCTGTTGTTTCTGCAACAGTAGTAGTGATTAAAACATGGTTATTTTGGGGTGGTTATTTGGCCAGGTATTTTAGTTCATCTAGGATGGCTTATAGAAAAAAAAACACAGAAATTTACTTCTCAAAGTTCTGGAGGCTAGGAAGTCCAAAATTAAGGTCCAGTAGATTCAGTGTCTGGAGAGAGTTCATCTCCTGTTTCACAGATAGTCATCTTCTTGCTGTGTCCTCACACACCAGAAAGAAAAGCAAATTCTCTGGGGTCTCCTTTATAAGGTGACAATCTCATTCAACAGAGATTTGTTCTTGTGGCCTAATCGCCTCCCCAAAGCCCTATCTATAAATGTTATCATATTGGGGATTAGGTTTCAAAATATGAATGGGAGGTTATAAATAAATTCAATCTATAGCTCCATGTCTATATAGAGTACGAGGGTAAGAGGCACTGGGTATTTAGCAATCAACTCATCTAAATTTTTTTGGAGACAGACTTGAAAAGACTTGAAAAGGCCAGGGGATATAGCGATGAGGACACGTGTGTGAGTCCCGTAAATCTATATTGAAGTTCCAGTTCTGACTCTTATTTGTTGTGGAACTTTGAGCCAATTATTTCCCCTTTCAGCTTTAGGTAAAATGGATAACCTAGAGCTCAGAAAGGGGAAATAATTGTTCAGATATACTTAATAATAATAATAATAATATAATAATTTCAACTTCATGAAGCTATTTTGAAGATTAACTAAAAAGACATGTGTGAAAAAAGCCTGTATTAGTTTAATAAAGCTGCTATAAATACCCCAAATGTGGAAGCTAAAAACACAAATGTATTATCTTACAATGCTGTAAGGTACACTTTGGATACAGGTGTCAATGGGTTTAAACAGGTGCTTCCTGACACTCTAGGGTGAGTCTCTTTCCTTGCTCCTTCTAGCTCCTAGAGGCCACCTACATTTCTTGACTTTTGACCTCTTCTAATTTCACACCCAGAAATTAGGTCCTAATTCTTCTTCATTGGATCACTCTACCCCTCCTCTTCTGCTTCCTTTTTCTACTTTTAAGGACCCTTATGATTGCATTAAGCCTACGCCGATGATAATCTAGAATAATCTCCCCATCTCAAGGTCTTTGATTTAGTCACATTAGCTGAGACCTTTTGCCATAAAGGGAGGTTCAATAATTAGGATGTGAACATTTTCAAGGGGAGCATTATTCTATCTATCATAGGGCTCCATAAGTATTATAGGGATGGACATGGATCTGTTGGCTTATTGAAATATGGGGGAGGGTTAAGTGCAAAAATTGGAGAGGTATGAAGCCTGTGTTTATCTCAACATCGCATGGAAATCCACTTCATCCTTCCTTGGGCCTAGAGTGCTAAGTGATAGGGTACTTGATTTACCTCAATGCCTTGATGTGTTTCTTTAAAATGCTTTGGGTTAGAAATGTTTTCTGTCACGTTCTGCAGTCAGTGTCCAGTTGCCAAGTGTGGGGATGATGAGCCAAACAGACAGTGAACAGTCAGGATGCTCCCCTACAGAGATAGGCAAAGTAGCCAACTCCCTGGAGGCCCACTTTCCCCCAAACCACACAGGCTGGCATTAGATGACACGGAGTGTAGACGAGGGAACCCCCTTACTGCTGAGGAGCCCTGAAGAAAAGGCTGCTGCCTTCTTGTGGACCCAGGGTATGGGGAAAGAGCTAGGAGTGGAAAATATTTTATTTCTAATTGACAAATAATAATTGTATGTACTTATGGTATACAACATTATATATATATTATATATGTGTGTGTGTATATGTGTGTGTGTGTGTGTGTGTGTGTGTGTGTATACACACATTGAGAAGTGATCAAATCTGGCTAATTGACATATCCTCACATTAAATTATTATACGTTTATGCTGGAAACACTTAAAATCCATTCATTCTTTTAGCTATTTAAAAGTATGCAATACATTATTATTAACTATAGTCACATCATGCTGTGCAATAGACAGTTATTCCTCCTGTCTGAAGGAGATGTGAACACTTAGACCAACATCTCCTACTTGTCTAGATCCCACCCCCACCCCAGCCTCTGGTAGCCACCCTTCTACTCTCAAGTTCAATAAATTCAACTTTTTAAAGTTCCACATATAAATGAGATCATAGTAGTAGTATCTGTAGTATTTGTCTCTCTGTGTCTTGCTTATTTCTCTTAGTATTGTCTCCTCTAGGTTCCTCCATGTTGTTGGCAATGACAGAATGTCCTGCTTTTTGAAGTCAGAATAGTATTCCATTGTGCATACAGACGAGGTTTTAAAGTCCATTCCATCATTGGTGGATACTTTGATTGATTCCATATCTTGGCTAATGTAAATAATGCTGCATTGAACATGGAATTGAAACAATCTCTTCCACATGCTGATTCCAATTCCTTTAATTGCTGGATCATGGGGTAATTCCATGTTTAGTTTTTCGAGGACCCTCCATACTGTTTTCCAAAATGACTGTACTGATCTACAACACCATCAACTGTGTTCAAGGGCTCCTTTTTCTCCAAAAGAAATGGAAGAATATTGAGTCAGAGTGAAGAAAAGTGCCTCAGCTAAGCCCTGGCTGGAGGTCTTGGCAGAGCTCCTGTGCAGTAGCTAGGAAGGGAGGCGCCTGAGCCAGAGTTCTTGACTGAGCTTCCTCCAGGACACTGAGATGCACTGACCTGCTCTATGCCTGCTTTGGGGAGGTCAGTTTTCCCCATAAGGCCCGTCAGAAAAAGCCTCAAAATGGCCCATGGTCAGGCCTGAAATATCACACATAGGATTTTGGCGTGGAGCCAGAATCCTTTGCTGGCATGTATTAGAAAAATAAACAAAGCAATATATGAATAGAGCTCAGGGTAATTGCTATACTACCTTATAGTGAGAGACAATAGGTGCTTTTTTGTGGGATGAAAGCAATACTCATTTGTGGATAGAAATGCCTCTTAGAACTGTAGAAAGTAATGTAGAAGGAAACACATTTGTCACAAAATGTTACACACTGACCTTTTCCTGTGTAATTTGCCTAGAATTGCTATAGAATCAAGAACAGGCTGGAAAATAGAACTCAGGTTCTAGAATCCAAGTACAGATTTTTCCCTGTGAGTTGAGTCTGATTCTTTTTTTTCGGTACTGGGAATTGAACCCAGGAACATTCTACCTCCGAGCTATATCCTCAGCCCTATTTTTTAATTTTTATTTTGATACAGAGTCTCGCAGGTAGATGAGAGTCTAACTACTTGCTGAGGCTGTCCTCAAATCTGAGATCCTCCTGTCTCAGCCTCCCAAATATTAAGATTACAAGCATGTGCCATCATACCCTGCTGAGTCTGATTCTTAATAATTGAAGGAGGCACCATTCTTTATTTTCTCCCCCTAGTTTAAGGAATTGTGGTAGTAAAGCAAGTATGGAATCATTTTTTTTTTCTGTGAACATAGCTGATTTTAGGAAAAGCTATACATTTCAGGCTGGAGACAAATTGAACTGAGGATAAAAAATAAGTCGTTTGTGTTTATTTTCTATATTCCTTGAGCTTGGCTCATGCTACTACATTCCTGGTAGTGCATCTCCCATGACTTTGTTGAGTTTCAAATAATTCAGGCGGTCGCCCTCTTCCTATTTTTCCGGGGATCTTATTCCACCATATAATGGAGGTGAATGGAGTTTTGAATACTATATTCTTGTGTTCAGTTCTGGAGAAATTTTCCTTTACTCAGTTTTATCTCAATAAAGAGACCAATAAGAATTTCTTAAAAGAAGCAAGAAAGTGAAATGAAATGGACTGGTGCTAGGACATGGCTTTCATTTGTTTGTTTGTTTTGTTTTGTTTTTGGCTGAAGGGGAAGAAAGGAAAGAAGCAGAGAGTGCAGGGCACACTAAAAGGAAAGATGAATTGATGCGAGAGAAAAATAATGCATGTCTCCCAGAAAGGGATTGAACCCAGGGGCGTTCTACCTCCGCGCTACACCACGGCCCTATTTTTTTATACTTTATTTTGAAACCGGGTCTCACAAAGTTGTGGAGGGCCTCACTAAGTAGAGAGAGAGAGAGAGACAGGGAAAGAGAGAGAGAGAGAGAGAGAGAGAGAGAGAGAGAGCTGAGGCTGGCCACGAACCTGGATCCTCCTATCTCTACCTCCCCAAGTACTGGGATTACAAGCGTGCGCCACCATGCCCAGCTTGAGTTGATATTTAACCATTTAAAATTCTATTTCTGCTGGGCATGGTAGTACACACCTGTAATCCCAGTACTTGGGAGGCTGACACAGGAAGATCACAGGTTTAAGGCCAGCCTCAGCAACTTAGTGAGGCCTTCAGCAACATAGTGAGACCCTGTGACAGAATAAAAAATAAAAATAGGCCTGGCAGTGTAGTTCAGAGGTAGAATGCCCCTGGGTTTAATTCCTAGCAACAAACACACACACACACACACACACACACACACACTCACTCCATTTCTGTCCATGTTAACCTGCATTACAAAAGTTGAACATAAGTGCCGGAAGAATTGGGGAATCTGGGTGAGAGAGATATGTAGTTTAAATCTCTTCCAAAATGTACAATTGTTATATTTTTATTGCTTTTCCCACGGGCGACCACTTCGCTCACCTTCCCCAGCACAGAAGACATCAGCATGTCCGTCAGTGTTAGAAGTATGACTCGTCCAAGTACTAAATTTCTGCAACTGACAAGAGACTTGGGGCACTCAGAAAGGCTCTGTTACCCCCAGTGCTATAAAAAAAATTTAAAAAGCACCAGATTATCTCCTACTCTTCCTGTCAGGGCAGCCAAGAGTAGAGTTTCCAGATTAGTTTCACATACATAAAAGCATCTTCACATTTCTTTATGAAAAGATACCTAGGAAGAGGAGTGATGTTCAACAGAATATTTCTCTATATCACCCCAAAGCAGGCAACCTTAAGCGGAATCAAGACCTGCTCCATCTTATGCACATTTCATGCCATTCTTTTGAGGCCCCTAGAATATTAATCTCCTGGGAAATCTCCCCTCAAGCCCCTAGCCAAATGACTATCCTAGTTCTTAGAATAAAATTCAAAATCCTTAACACCACCACCAGATCCTGTCCCATCTGGTCCTTGTGTATCTCTCCAGCCCCACCTGCCCTGTACCCTGCCCATCATCAGCTGCTAAGGTGTGGCACCATCTCCAAGCTACAGAGGCCTCCTCATGCTGCGATGCCCTTGGCTTTCACCACGTTGTCTTAATTGCAGCCTCTTTCCCTAATTATACTGTTACTTTTTATGTTGTTGCTTAATTACCACATCTTAAGAGGAAAGGTCTCTGACAACCTAACTCCCATACCAGATCAATTTTCTTGCCAGGAGCTCTCTCAGTGGCCTGTACATTCCCTTGAAAGCAAGAATAATTAATCACAGAATTGTGTAGGTAAGTAGACAGAGGTATCTTTGCCCACTTGATGGCAGGCTCTGCGAGGCAGGAACTTGTTCATTTCCCTCTACTGTCCTGCTCTTCCTGACTACAGAGCTGTTGCAGAGTATATGGCAGTAGCTTTTCATTGAATAAATAACTGCATGTATGTTAGAAACCTATTCCCAAAATTCAGGGATCTGGGAGTGACTGTTCAAAATAATTGAATTGAGCAAACAAAGCATTTTCCATGTGGAAACATGTTTGTTGTCTTTTTAAGTCATCCAAGAAATACTACAAGGGTGTGCAAGTGTCTTGTATGAGATTCCTTGTTATATGACGTAACAACAAATGCACCATTCTCCATATCTATCCAGACTCAGTAATTACCTTTCCACTATAGATTCTGGAAAATTTCCCCATATACTTCTCTATCTTCGAAGAATATATGTATCCATGGGTGTACTTGTTTTTTCTAATTCAATCTGTAAATCAACTAAAAATGATGATATGTTTATTTTCCTCTGTAGAAAGTGCATTGTTAAATAATACCTATTCTGTGCTGTGCAAGGCCTAGCCCATGCTGACTGGAGAGAGACCGTGTGCTTTTACCATGTTTAATCACATCAAATATGCAGTGGAAATTGATAAACATATGAAATTAGGGCTACTTTACCTTGAAAGTATATCATTATTTACCTGCAAAAAAACTGATTATAATACTAAGTAAGGGTAAAAATAATTGCCCATACCTTGAGAATATTAAGAATTTCTCAGAGTAGTCTATACAACTAATTGAGATAATCAAATTCATATAGATGTAGAGACTGGATTAGAAAAGTAGAGAGGTTTCTAAAAGAAATCGGCAGAATTCCTCAACACTCAGAAACTGAATTGCTCAGATATATGAATGAAAGAAACTGGTAAATTTAAGAACTAGCATTTGCAGGTGTCAATATAATAAAGGAATAATATAAATAGTTTTGGGAAGAAAAATCTATCCCAGAGTTATTGCTGGGGTAAAAGGACATGGATATTTGTAAAAATATGAGGGAATGAAGAGTATTTGATGGGATTTTCTAGGAAGACTCAGGAGCCTGAAATTATGTAGACAGACACATAAAAGTAATCATTGTACTAACACTGGATCGGTGAAGATAGCTCCACATAGAGCAGTACAGATACTTGAAAATACAACCTCAGAAATAAGGTTTCATAGTCACAATTTTTAGAAAACTTCTGACCTGGCACTAAAATTTTAGCAAAGCATGATACTACAAAAACCTCGATTGAACAGCCAAGGTTAGGACCCAATGAGTCAATAAAAAATGACCATAAAGTAAACACAGGGCTTGGGTTGGACGTGTGGGGCCTGGGTGAGTCAACGTCTATGGGATATTGAGCAGTGAACCTCACTGTCGATAGGAAATCCTCCTTCTGCCCTCAACCCTTGTGAGCTATTCTTACCTGGACTCAACTGCATTCGTCGCCTATTTTGCTCATAAGACACTGAGGTTTTGATGTTTCTGGTGGTCATTATCATCGAATCTAGCATGTTCAGGGATTCTCTTTGCCTCTTTTGTACATTGCAGAAAACATGGTTCCTAAAGATATCTCAAGTTTGAAAACAGACATTCTTTGTGTTTTAAGTCATGTTCCTTCCTTCCCGCCCATGTTACTAACAGTAACCAGGCACATTCTATCTACGGACTCTATGTATGTATTTTGGTCCTACAGTTCAACTCCCACCTGCACATCTGTAAATTTCCATCCCAAGCTATTTCACGCACCCTCTCATGGAACATATTTCTTTTGGGACAAACTTAAGCCAAGGGATTTCCTTTTTCTTTCTTTCTTTTTTTCTTGTATGCTATCTGTTTTGAACAAATACCAGGTCTCAGTATGCAGGTGATTCAGACTCCTTCACTGCTGTGTGTTTTAATTAAGCTTGTTTCTGGGTCATATTGTAGGTTCCCCGCTGAGTGTTCCCAGATTCTAAGCTTTGTGGGGGTTCTGAGAGGCCCCTTCTCTTCTCTTTTCAGATCCCGTGGTGAGCCCTTCAAAGACATTGATTTTGAGAGATGTTTGGTCTCTATGCACCTGTTTAGTTCACACTGTTTTCTGAAATCCACCCACAGTTATTTGTGCTTATGAAACTTCGGATTGAATACATAAGCACTTAATCTGGAGCTAGGAATAGATGTGAAAAAAACCCTTTTTTCTATTTGGTTATTGTTATTACTGTTTATTTTTTGTTGTTGTTTTGTCTAAAAAAATTAGCAGGAAGTTAGCCACAGAAATTTGTGACTTTATTTTCAGACATTAGGTTGGACAGTAAAGTGAAATGTGGACTAGATTAGAGTCTAATCTTAGCCTTGCCACGATCTAGCTGAGCACATCACCCCATCTCCGCAGGTGTCTATTTCTTCATCTCTAAAATGAGTAACTCAAAGTGTCTTTCTGGTTCAATATTCTATGAAGACATAGCACAAAATCCAAAAAGCCCTGGAGAAGGAAAGAACTGCTTAGGTCTAGTCTAGTGAATACTTGGGCAAGAGTAAAGCAAAGATCCATAGATATTAAAATGTCAAGAGTTAATGGGTTTTTATTTTTTCCCTAAAAGTGTATCCACATGATTTTACTGCAGCGAGGTGAAATCAGAGGAAAAAAGCAGAGGAAATAAAACAAATCTTGCCATTTGTCAGACTTGGTGCTGAGCACTTTGCTCACGTCATTTCCTTATAATATATCAGCTACATGAGGTAGGCATTATTAACTCTGCCATATGCATAAGTCTTTTGGAGTTAATTGGCTTTATATCAGGTCACTAGTGAAAATTATGTAATATTGTATTTCAACCCAAGTCTTTCTGAAGTAAATAACACTGCCAACTTGAGAGGGAATGCGATTTGTACCATCCCATATTTCTACCCAAATGGCTGGATTTAACACCAGGATGCACACTGGAGAGATTCATAGTCCAACTGTTTCAGGAAAGACTAGCAGTTTTTTTTTTCCTAGAGTAAACCTTTTTTCCAGGTCTGAAATCAGGAGCTCCCATGATTTTGTCACTAGTGTGCCTCTGACTAATTGAACAAACCTTATTCATGTGAGACCCTTGCTGCTTGTCCCTGTGCAGAAGGTGGCATTTCTGCCATGTCCACTGGCAGTATCTCCAAGAACATGACTCTCTAGCTTGTCACACAGTTTTCTGAGGAAGTGAAGAAAGGGTTAAGTTGGCTGGCTGAATGCTTCTAAGCATTAATGGTTTGATGGCTAAGATGAGACTCTAATCTAGTCTACATTTCTCAGAAATAAGAGCAATTTTACTCCCCAAGTAATATAAAAAACATGGTCATTGCCATCTGCAAATATTTCCATCTATATAGTCAACTTGCTTTGCTTCCTGTTCATTCTTTGGTTTATCATTCTTTTTAATTTTATTTTATATTTTGGGCACACAGTTGTTACTGCACATACATAGTGATGAGGTTTAGGGTAATAGAGGATACATGCACACAGCACTTGTTGAGACCTCCCCCAGTTCCCACCTGACTCCTTCTCCCTCTCTACCTTCCCGTGCATGACATAGTGATTGACACCGATAAATTTGTGTATGTACATCATGTCCGTTGAAGGATTTCCCTCCTCAAGTCTTCCTTTTTCCTCAGTTAGGTCCCCCCCTCCTCCACTAAAGTTTTTTCTCCTTTGTCTGGAGTCCTTCCTGTATTCCAATTTATCCCTAGCTTCCACATATGAGGGAAAAACATCCGACCTTACACTTTTTGTGAGTGACTAATCTCACTTAGCATTATATTCTCCACTTCCATTCATTTCCCTGCAAATGAACATAATTTTGTTCTTCTTTATGGCTGAGTAGAATTCCATGGACACACACATTTAAAAAGGCAATAATTATGGAGTTCAAATGCTTTCTCTGGACCAGAAAGAAGATGCTCAATGGATCTTTTGATAATCTTTATGCTGTAGCAAGAAAGTATATACACATTGAGTTGTTCGTGAAACACTGGCATAGGTTGAGTTATCCACCCCCTTTTGGAGAGTCCCCACTGACATGAAGCACTTGTTTCACTTGTGGTAAAAATATTGATGTTCCTCAATGGCCAGACTTCCCAAGGAAACCTCCTCTAGAGATTCTAAGCTAGAAGTGTCACTGGCCATGGCTGGAATGTTGTGTCCAATGGCGATCGAATGCAGGATTTTAATCTCAGAAACATCATCCTGTATTCATTGGTAATATTTGGCTTAAAATGTATTCATTGGTACTGTTTTGTTTCAAATGATAGGAAAACCTCTTGAGCTAAGTTTAGGAATAAAATGGAGGTACAGTTAAAGGATAAGGGAAAGTCTCAAAAAGGCAGAAGACAAATACAGATTCACAGGAAAGAACTGAAAAGGAAAGAGAAAGATATGAGGCATCTATGAAGACTCCGATTCCTCTCACATTTCTCCAGTATAGGTTCCTTTTACTTAATTATTCTCTTTCTGTAGACTAGTTCTTCTTCTCCTCCTATACTCAATTACAAGAAAAGGCTGTACTCAAGCTGGAAGAGGTAGATCAAACCTGTAATACCAGTACTTGGGAGGCTAAGACAGGAGAATTGCAGGTTCAAAGCCAGTCTGGCAACTTAGTGAGGCTCTCAACAACCCAGTGAGACCCTGTTTCCAAATAAGAAATAAAATCAGGCTGGGGGTATAGCTTGGAGGTAGAATGCCTCTGGGTTCAATCCTTCAATCCCCAGTACAATAAAAGGATCATTCAACAGGTAGCTACTGTTCCTTTAGTTTAGATCTCAGAAAAACTAAACATGAGACAAATAGAAACCAAACCTACAGTGTGGTACTGAACCAGTTTATATAGTCCTACTGCAGCCAATGTACAGACCCACGATACATGAATAAGTATTGAGCTGGGCCTGGAATTGCATTCCTATAATCCCAGTACTTGCAAGGTTGAGACAGGAGGATCACAGATTCGAAACCAGTCTCTGAAACTTAGTGAGACCCTGTTTCAAAATTAAAAAATAAAAAATAGGGCTGGGTTATAGCTCAGAAGTAGAATATCCCTGAGTTCAATCCTCAGTAATACACACACACACACACACACACACACACACACACACACAGAGTATTCTGTGGAAATTTGGGGTTATTGTGGGGTTATTTGGGAAATTATAGTGTTATACTATAATTGACTGATAAAGTCTGTAATCCTAGTACTTGGCAGGCTGAGACAAGAGGATGCTAGGTTCAAAGACAGCTTCAGCAACTCAGTAAGACCCTCTGCAACTTAGTGAGTCCCTGTTTCAAAATAAAAAGTAAAATAGGGTTGGGGTGTAGCTCAGAGGTAGAACTCTCCTGGGTTCAATCCCCAGTACTACACAAAAACATTGACTAATACAGAAGTAGGTACTAAAAGTGGGGTACTACCATAATAGAAGTCTAAAATCTTGGCTTTGGGATGGTGATAAATGGTGAGAAAGAACTTATAGGAAACTGGAAAATAGTATTTTTTTGTGGTACTGGGGATTGAGCTCTGGGCATTCTACTTCTGAGCTACACTCTCTGCCCTCTTTTATTTTTTATTTTGAAAAAGGGTCTCACTAAGTTGCAGAGGGCCTTACTATGTTGCTGAGGCTGGCCATTAACCTGTGATTCTCCTGTCTCAGCCTCCCAAGTACTGGGATTACAGGTATGCACCATAATGCCCGGGTGGATAGAATTCTTAATGAACTCGAACTGTTCAGCTAGGTGATTAGAAGCCTAAAGTATAAAATGTGACCTGATGGATATTAGGTAAATTTGTCAAGCTATTATTGGAAAAAATGAACTCAGAAAAAAATGTTTGCCAATATAATTGGTAAGGAATATAAACAGACTGCACACTGCAACATTTACAAAGTTAGAAAATAAATCTTTTTAATCTTTTAAATATTTAGCCAACAAAGCCAAGTTTGAGGATGAAGATCAAATTGTGAACATTGCCATTAAGATGCAGTTTGAGGGCCAAAGAAGTCCATACAATTGTCATATCCTTTGTTACAAACCTTTAGGATTAAGACAATGTAGCTATATCTTTGGCTGGACAAAAAGATCCTCAGAAGTTTAAGGGCATGTCTATATCCTTACCACCTGAATGCATTCAATCTCATCTGATCTCAGCAGCTAAGCAGGGAGGGTCTAGTTAGTCCTTGGAAGGGAGAGGTATTAAAGGCATAATACCATTGAAACCTCATGATCCCTTTGATTCCTTAATTGAGTCTGGATGCTAGAGGTAGTGCAGGACATGTCAGAAAAGGATTGTGGATGTGGCTGTGGATGTGGCTTTAGCCATGTGCTCTGCAACTCAGCTGTGCACATTAATAGTTGCTATAGATTTTGAATTTTGGCTGTGGTGATAGAAAGTAGGCATGTCAAAATTGCAATTGGCCAAAGGATTTCAGGTGGCATCTAGAAGTTCCCTATCTGCCATTTCTCCCCACCCTTGCTCCCATCAAGTTTGACCTGAGTTTCTTGGACCCAAGGAACCTGGCAGATACAGCTGGATGTTTTGTCCTTGGTCACCCTGTCCTTGTCAAAATGTACATACAGAATGATGTGCCTTTCTCTTAGGCCTGGTTAGATGATAGTACAGTGAGGTAGAAAACAGTTACAATGAGTCACCTACAAGCCTCCAAGAAGGGGATGGCTCCAAGACACAGGAAACAGAGTGTCTCGGAGTTTTATTGTTTGTGAACACACCTAGAAAGTATCTTCAATGGTAACCAATCTGGTCAACAAAACACAAAACAAAGGAAATGCATCTTTGTTTTCCATTTTTTATTAAAGTTAAGATATAGAGCATCATTGAGAAGTGTCTTCTCAGTGCTTTATGTTTCTAAGTCAATCCCCCACTCAATAAAGGTTCCACTTGGGGTCACAAAAGATGTCCCGTATAGAGAATAGGCAATGGGTGCTCCTACATCTTCAATACTCCACCGATTTGCAGCACAGACATTGAGAGTAAGATCTTCTGGGGTTTCTCTGGCTCTGTCTGCAGATACCTGACTGATGCCAATGCCTAGATCTTAGTGAAGGTGTAGACATTCCTTTTATTTCCCAGAGGAAATAAAACAGATTAGTTAAACCAGTCAGAATGTACATGGGTTAGCTAATTTGACCCCATGCACTGAGATTAATATAATTTATTTTATGCGAAGAATGCATGCTTTTACATTTTTGTTTTGTTTATTCATTGATAAGATGGAGAATAATGAAAAGTAAAGCAAAATGCTTTTGCATTAAGTTAACACAAGGAAGAATCTCTCCCCTCTTATTGCTTTATTCCCCTCATGATTCCCTGGGAGTTGTTATGGTTGTGAAGGGTAAGATTCAGATTTTAGTTTGGCCTGTACCTATTCATGTTGACTTCATGGGTACAAAAGGAATAGTTCCTTTAGTTTGCCTGTAATATACTAGTAAGCACAGTATCCTATACTGAAGATCTCATGGGGGCAACAAAGATGGACAGAGAGGTTGGGGTATTTTATAATGAATATGTTTCAGCAAAACAATCTAAAACCAACCTATTAGAAAGTATATTCTAGCTAGAGATATTTTTGACCACCCTGCCACCAGGAAATGCCAGTATAGTCTAGAGTGCCCCTTCGATACTTCTTTTTCTGTTCAACACCTTCTGCCATCCCTCTCAGCCATGCATTTCTTTCCTTGACATAACAAAACAGTGCAGTGACTATGTGTGTTTGAGTTTTTACTTGCGGTATTACCTTCTGGCCAAGCATATCCTAAGGAAAATTTTTTGTGAAAAACATGTTCCTCATGCCAATACATTATACTCCCCATTCGAGGACTTTTATCAAGAAGACCCTGGCCTGAATACCTTGTGGAACTGGCATCAAAACAAAACTTTCTGATTTCTTTTTTTTTTTTTTTTTTGGTGGTACTGGGGATGGAACCCAGGGACATTCTACCTCCGAGCTACACCCCCAGCCTTATTTTTTATTCTTTATCTTGAAACCGGGTCTCGCTAAGTTGCGGAGGGCCTCACTAAGTAGCTGAAGCTGGCTGGGAACCTAGATCCTCCAGTCTCAGCCTCCCAAGTACTGGGATTACAAGCGTGCACCACCACTCCTGGCTCTGATTTCTTATTCTAATAAATAATTACTTTTGTATCTAGCTGTTATTATTTTTCTAAAATAATTCACAAATTTTGTTATCCCAGGCCCAACCTAACCTGAATTCATCTCTACCTTCTTTCTATATATAAAACCTCTCCTAGAAGGCTTGATCAGAAATCTGAAAATGTACTTAGGCTATCTTTTTGCTTTCTTCCTGCTGTTACCAGGCTTCTCAAACCTTCCTGAAGGCAAGATTGGGCAGTATTACAGGAAAAGGAAACTTAATGACCTGACCAGTGTCCCAGAGTCTCATAGTTGGATTATGGCTTTACCCTTAGATGTGAGAGATGGTAAGAAACACAGAAGATAGAATTCTGAGCAATGGTGATTATTTTGGAACTGGTGGGAAATAAAATAGGAATATTAGACCTAAACTATATGGTGGGAGTTGGTAAAATTACTTGATGTAGAACTATCAAAATCCATATAAAAGAAAACTGATAATTTAGTATGTAGGGGCACTATGTAAGGTCTCTGGAGACATTTTAAATGCTCAGTAAAGTAGAACATATTGCACAAATTACTGACTTTGTCTCTCCTAGAAGTTGTACACTAAAATGGGATTTTGTTGTTTCCTTCTTTCTTTCTTTAAAAGAAAAAAATGCATTTTCTAGGAAACAGCTAACAAAATGTTTAAAACCATCAAGTATTCCAAGCAAGAAATGAAGGCAAATCCTAAAAAGAACTGGTTTTCTGATGCTCAGTGAGACATCACGATTATTATTGACAGGAGAAGAATACTCTCAAAATGTTCCAGTAGGCATAATATTGTGGCTGTTTTATAATAGAAATTAATTAAAAGCAAAGACTTCTTGCTGGTTTTTTTTCAGTCTCACCATCTGTCACTTAACCCCTCATGTTCTTTTCTCTAATTACCACTGGACAGGAATTCTTGCTTCCCTCCAAATAAGTTAAACTACTGCAAAATATCTGAAGCAAGAGCAATATGAACTCCTGCCCTTCCTCATTGTTTGCATCTTACATTTCTCTCTCTCTCTCTCTCTCTCTCACTCTCTCTCTCTTTGTGTGTGTGTGTGTGTGTGTGTGTGTGTGTGTGTGTGTGTGAGTGTGTGTGTTTCTGTGTTCTAGAGGGTTGTTAGTGCTTGGTTTTGCTATTTTCCCATAAGGTTGCCAGATCCATTAATAAGTGAAATAAGAATTTTATTTCTCATATGGCTTTCAAAAGTGTAGTTCAGATAATAACATCTTCATAATGTCAGAGTTTTTCCATGTATTTTTGTGTATTTTGTCTTACCAACAGATGATTACTTTAGTAAAAATATATTAAGTTTCAGATATTTTGAGAGATAACGGAGGTGATTTGAAACTACCTACTGCTGTCATAGAGGTTTCAGGTAAAGGAATATAATGCAAGAGAAAAAATATTTACAATGTATATTTATTTCATCTAAATGCTTAATGATGCCCAAATTTTAGCCTACAAATCTGTAAGCCCATTAACAGTCATTACAGCCTCTTTATCATCTTTGTAGTCTCCCACATCAAGCACTGTGCTTGGCATAGAGTAAATGTCCAATTATGTCTATGTTTTGGGGATTTTAAGAGAACCAATTCTACATCCACACATTAGACACTGATATCAGGTGATACTGGCATCATAAAATGAGTTTGGAAGTATTCCCTGTACTTGTATTATTTGGAAGAGTTTAAGAAAGAGCGTACGAACTCTTTAAATGTTTGGTAGAATTCAGCTGTGAAGCCATATGGTCCTGGGCTTTTCTTTGTGGAGAGATTTTTGATTACTACTTTGGTGTCTTAATTTGTTATTGGTCTGTTCAGGTTTTCTATCTCTTCTTGATACAGTTTTGGAGGAAAGTTGTTTCTAGGGTTTTATCCATTTTCTCTAGATTATCCAGTGTCTTGGCATATAATTGTTCATAATAACCCCCCTATGATCCTTTTTATTTATAAGGCATCTATTGTAGTGCCTCCTCTTTCATTTCAGACTGTATAGATTTGAGCCTTCTTTTTTTTTCATTGTTAGTCTAGCTAAGGGTTTGTTAATTTTGTTTGTTTTCTTCAATTAACCAAATCTGTTTGCTTGATTTTCCCTATAGGTTTTCTATTCTCTATCTGATTTACTTCTGCTTTAATCTTCTTTCTGCTAAGGGTTTAGTTTTTTCTTATTTTTCTAGCTCCTAGAGGTATAAATTTAGGTTGTTTACTTAATATCTTTCTTCTTTTTTAATGTAGATTTTTATTGCTATAAACTTCCCTTTTGTTACTGCTTTTGCTGCATCTCATAAAGTTTTGGTATGCTATGTTTTAATTTTTGTTTATCTCTGGGTAGTTTAAAAAATTCCCTTTTGGTTTTCTCTCTGACCCAATGGTTATCCAAGAACGAGTATTTTTAGTTTTCATGTACTTTAGTTTTCCTATGTTCTGGCTATTATTGGTTTCTAGTTTTATTCCATTGATTAAAAACCTGTTTTAAACATAAGATCTGAAACTATAAAAATTCCAGAAGAAAGCGCTGAGTAAAGGCTTCCTCATATTTTCTGTAGTAATTTTTAGATATTACAGAAACGTTAGTAAACTTTAGTAATTTTAGTAACTTTTTAGATATTACAGAAAAAAGCTCTGGTAACAAAAGTAAAAAATAAACTGTGAGACCACTTCAAACTAATAATCTTCTGTACAGCAAAGGAGATCAACAAAATAAAAACAGGCAGCATTTGGATTAGTAGAAAGTATTTGCAAATCATATATCTGATAAGGGATTAATATTGAAAATATATAAGAAAATCTTACAACTCAATAGTAAAAAACAAACAAGCAAAAAAGCAGATAACCTCATTAAAAATGGGCAAAGGACCTGAATTGACATTTCTTGAAAGATAATATACAAATGGCCAGTATGTATTTGAAAGTGCTCAACATCGTTAAGCATCAAGGAATTGAAAATTAAAACCACAATGTGGTATACCTCTATCTGTTAGGATGACAATTATAAAGAGAATGGATAAGAATATATCAGCTAGGGTATGGAGAAAAGGGAACATTTGAATGGCAGTCATGAGAAATGGTGCGGAGATTCTTCAAAACTTTAAAAATAGAATACTGTATGACCCAGCCATTCCTTCATTAGGAATATGTCCAGAAGACATGAAATCATTGTTTTGTAGAGATATCTGCACTCCCATGTTCATTGGAGCATTATTCTTAATAACCAAGATATGTAAACAATCTAAGTTTCCATCAGTGTAGAAATGGATAACAAAATATGGTACATACATGTAATGCAATATATGTATATATTTTGGCTTTAATAAAGGAGAGACTACCATTTGAAACAGCAGGGATGACACTTGAGGACATTAACCAAGTGAAATAAGCCAGATGCACAAAGGAAAATGCTGTATGTCCTTCCCCATATATAAATTAGTAAGTCCAGAGATCTAATGCACATCATGAGGACAACAGTTAATAGTATTTCATTGTATACTAAAAATTTACTGAGTAGATTTTAGATATTCCTACCACAAATAAAAGGGCAACTAGAGAAGATGATGAATAGATTTATTTGTTGGAATGTATCAGTATTTATGTAAATATTTATTGAAACATCATATCATACATCTTAAATATATACAATAAAATAAATTTTGAAAAGATGTATAAGACAGATCATTTAACTAATTGGAGGTGGTGGTATGACTTATAATTCAGAATAATGTAAGATTATTTTGAAAATAGGTCCTTAAAAATATTGCTGACTAATAGCCTCCTTGAAGGTAATACTGTCCTTTGATCTGCATATTACCCAGTGTTTTTGCACAAATACTTGTCAATCATACCAACCATGGAAAAGAAGCCAAAGTTGAAACAGAAACTTAAGTTTTTATTTACACAAAAGGATTAGTGAAATGTGAAACTGTGACTTTAATTTATAGACGGAAAGACTATATTTTAATGATGCTGCATGCATTTCAACATTCTCACTCACTTAAAGGCATATAAAAATAACGTGTGAGTCACAGGCATTTTCCTTTCCACTTGTTTTCCCTGATGCATTCCCTTGGTTGAATAAGAATGGGAAAAGCACCAAATGTTACAGTGTTCTAAGAGACATTGCAAAATCAACTCGAAAAGTCTCAGGGGCTGTATTAAAAGATAGCTGATATAAAAAGTAAAGATGGGGAATCATTACTGCCACAGTATCTCCACATGCGTATATTATGGACCTTTTGAAGCAGGATCCTAAAAACTATAAAAGATAATATAGTTTTCTAAAAAAAAAAAGTGTGCTTTTCAATTTCAAACTAAAGTGGCACTTCTTTTTAGTTTCCAATTAATGCCACCTGGTGCCATAGTCCCCATTTTGATTCTTTTCCCAGCAGCAACTGGTGTGATGATACAGCCATTGTTCTCATCGTCTCTTTTTTTTTTTTTTTTTTTTTTTTTTTTTTTTTTTTTTTTTTTTTTTTTGCGGTTCCGGGGATTGAACGCAGGGGCGTTCTACCTCCGCGCTACGCCCCCGGCCCTATTTTTTTATGCTTTATTTTTGAAACCGAGTCTCACGAAGTTGCGGAGGGCCTCGCTAGGTAGAGAGAGAGAGAGACAGAGAGACAGAGAGAGAGGAGAGAGAGGAGAGAGATCGATCGATCGATCGATCGATCGTGCGCGCGCACATGCGCGCTGAGGCTGGCCGCGAACCCGGATCCTCCGGTCTCCGCCTCCCAAAGTACTGGGATTACAAGCGTGCGCCACCACGCCCGGCT
>PVJS01019361.1:0-33798 GCA_004027185.1 Glis glis | reverse complement strand
TGGTGCACCATTAAGTGCCAAACAGCCAACAGGAGGGAGCGGGAAGAGTCGGGAGCATAATTAGGTGTAGACTAAGCTGGCAGTACAGATGCTGCGGGGCCGCCATTAGTCTCAGCCTGTTTCTATCATGATAAAATGTGTTGATTTTAAAATGTGCCAACCCCTTGAATTGTTTAAACAAGTCCAAGTGCAGATGCACGCTAACGTACAGAGGAGGAGATCCCGCAACACCTTGTGCTCGGGGACAGCCTAAGTTAGAAGTGGGAATTACCAACACTGAAATGGGAGGAAATAATGATCCTGTATAACAGATTTTAATTCCTGGTCATTTTAATTCAAAATGTATGAAACAGTGAATCTTGATATTTTGTTTAATTCTACATTATTAATACTAAGAGGCAAAAATGTTCTGTTTAGAATGGAAAAAATTTGAAGGGGGAAAGCAGATTAAGAGACACTCAAGATACATACAACTTACAAAGGTCTAAATATAATTGCTAGATTTTATAGTTTGCTTAGAGCGTGTGAGAAGAGACAAAGGTCAGCGTCCAAACTGCTACTGAATTATTTAACAAGAAAATACCTAGGAAATGAGCATTTTAAGAATTTCAGTGGCTAATAGTGTGGGGATGGAAATGTTTTAACTGAATAGGCAGAATCAGCCCTAATATGTGTAAGTTTGTCCTCTATTTGGATTAGAACTAGATTTAACAAGTGGTTAGTGTTCCATTAGTTAGTATAGAAATCTGGTTTCTCTACAATATCTATTGGTGAAGATTATTTCTTAAAAGACTCCACATTTCCAGTGTTTCTTTTAATAAAGTATGCCACTTTTAAATAAACAATTATAAAATTATTTTTAAAGATTTTAATCATAAAAATAAAGGAAATATTTATATGACAAAAAAAAATGAGAAACGTGGTAATTGACAAAAAGGATAAGAGACCTCAGAGGAAATGACGCTGGCAAAAACTTTATAGTAAAGGAACTTAGTATTTCACAACACTGAAAGCCCAAAAGATAAAATGCTGCAAACCCATCCAAACTCTAGGCAGTATGATATGGTATCTCTTCGAGGCATACAAAAGATGTTTACTATATTGGAAGAGGGCAGGTGAGTGCTATTCAAACTACTCTTCATTTGAATGACAATTTTATTGAGATACATTAGTCACTTACCATAAGATTCATCCTTTTAAATTGCACAATTTAGTGGATTTTAGCATATTTATGAAGTTGTAAAGCCATCATTGCTGTCTAATTTAAGAACATTTCATTACTCCAAAAACAGAGCCCAGATTTATTTGCAGTCACTCCTGTTTCTACTCCCAGCAGCACTTTCTGCACACCACTAATCTATTTTCATCATTGTAAATTTGCCCATTCTGGACATTTCACATTAGTGGAACCACATGATATGAAGTCTCCTGTGACTGTTTTCTTTCACTTTAGAATTATTATTTTTTTTGTTTTGTTTTGTTTTGTTTTGTTTGCGGTACTGGGGATTGAACCCAGGGGCATTCTACCTCCGAGCTACACCCCCAGCCCTATTTTTTTTTTATTCTTTATTTTGAAACAGGGTCTCACTAAGTTGCGGAGGGCCTCACTAAGTAGCTGAGGTGAGGCTGACCGTGAACCCAGATCCTCCCGTCTCAGCCTCTCAAGTTCTGGGATTACAAGTGTGTGCCACCATGCCCGGCTCCACTTTAAAATTATAATGCTTTCAAAGTACATCCATATGGAAGCATGTATCATTATTTTCTTTTCTGGTACTGGGGATTGAACCCAGGGACATTTTATCCCTAGTCCTTTTTATTTTTTATTTTTTTTGATACTGGAGATTAAACCCAGGGACATTCTACTTCCAACCTACACCCTTAGCCTTTTTTATTTTGTTTTGAAATAGGTCTTGCTAGGTTGCTGACAGTCTTGCTAAACTGCTGAGGCTGGCCTTGAACCTGCAATCTTCCTGTCTCCTGCAATCCTCCTCAGCCTCCTAAGTATTGAGATTAGAAGTGTGTGCCACCAAGCCCAGTCCTTTTTATTTTTTACTTTGGAATAGGGTCTCCCTAAGTTGCTGAGGCTGATCTTGGACCTATAATTCTGTGTCAGTCTCTCAAGTATTGGGATGACAGGTGTGTACCACCACACCCAGCCCTTTTTTAAATTTTGAAACAGGGTCAGCAGGGTCTGGTAGTGCATGCTTGTGATTCCAGTACTTGGGAGGCTAAAACAGGAGGACTGCAGGTTCAAGGACAGCTTCAGCAAGTAGTGAGACTCTCATCAACCTAACAAGAACCTATATCAAAATAAAAAAATAAAATAGGGCTGGGGGTGTAGCTCAGAGGTAGAATGCCCCTGGGTTCAATCCCCAGCACCACAAAAAAAAAAAAAAAAAAAACAGAAAAAAACAGGGTCTCCCTAAGTTGCTGAGGCTGACTTTGAACCTGAGATCCTCCTGTTTCAGTCTCCCAAGTACTGGGATTACACCTGACAATATTTCATTTCATTGACAAAAGATACTCAGTTGAGTGGGTAAACAGCATTTGGCTTATTCATTAGCTCATTAGCATTAAGCAGTGTTTCTACATTTTGGCTATTGTAAATAATGTTGCTATGAACAGCTATATACAAGTTTCTACATGGACATGTTTTCATTTCTACTGAGCACAATTACCCAGGAATGGAATTGCTTAGTCAAGTCTGGTTCACTTTTGAGGAACTGTCAAACAGTTTTCCAAAGTGACTGCTCCATTTTATATTCCTACCTGCAACTTGCCAGATTCCAATTTCTCCTCTTTCTTGCCACCATTTGTTATCATCTGTATTTTTTTGTTTAAACTATTATAGTGGAAATTAAATGACATGTCCTAAGGTTTTGATTTGCATTTCACTAATCACTACCGACGTTGAGTATCTTCGCAAGCACTTGTTGACCACCATATATTCTGTGAAGAAATGTCTATTCATAATTCCAGTTACATGAGAGGCTAAGGCAGGAGGATCTCAAGTTCTAGTCCAGTCATGGGAACTTAGCAAGACTCTGTCTCAAACCAAAAATTAAAAGGATTGGGGGGGGGGGGCGTAGCTCAGTGGCACAGTGCCTTGGGTTTGAGCCCTAGTAACAAGAAAAAAAAGTTGTTCATTCAAAGCCTTTGCCTTTTTTGTTTGTTTTGTTGCTGGGGACTGAATCCAGGGGCGTTCTATCTCCGAGTTACACCTCCAGTCCTTTTTATTTCTATTTACTTTTGAAACAGGGTCTCACTAAGTTGCAGAGGGCCTAAGTTGCTGAGGCTGGCCGCAAAAGTGTGTTCCTTCTGTTTCAGCCTCCCAAGTACTGGGATTATAGGTGGGCGCTACCACGCTTGGCTATCCCCAGCCCTTTTAATTTTTAATTTTGTATTAGGGTCTTGCTAAGTTGCTGATGCTGCTCTCAAACCTGCAATCCTCCTGTCTCAGCCTACCAAATACTAGGATTACAGGCATGTACCACCATACTCTGCTTTTTTTTTTCTTTCACTGGGGATTGAACCCAGAGGCATTCTACCTCCAAGCTATACCTCAATCCCCTCCACCCCCCCCTTTTATTGTGGTACTAGGGATGGAACTCAGGGGCCTTCTACCTCTGGGCTATACCTCCTGACCTATTTTATTTTTTACTTGGAAACAGGGTCTCACTAAGTTGCTGAGAGACTCACTAAGTTGCTGAGAGACTCACTAAGTTGCTGAGGCTGGCTTCGAACCTGCGATCCTCCTGTCTCAGCCTCCCAATACTGGGATTACAAGCATGCACCACCATTCCCAATCCCCCTTTTTGTTTTGAAACAGGGTCTTGCTAAATTGCTGAGTCTGGCCTTGAACCTGCAATACTCCTGTCTCAGCCTCCCAAGTACTGAGATTACAGGTGCATGCCACCATACCTGAATTGATAAGTTTGTTGTTGCTGTTGTTTACAAAGAAAAACAGTTTAATTCTAAAGATTTCTTCTGTCCCTCCTCCCCTGCCCCATGGAACTGGTGATTGAACCCAGGGGCATTCTATCTCTGAGTTACATCCCTAGCCTCTTTTTAAATTTTTTGTTTATAAATAGTATCTCATTAGGTTGCTAAGAGTCTCACTACATTGCTGAGGCTATCCTGGAACCTAAGATCCTCCTGTCTCATCCTCCCAAGAAGTTAGATGACAGGTGTACACCACCACATCCAGCTAGGTTTCTTCTGTTTCAAATGATAGATAGTGTACTAAGTACATATTAGTTACGCTATATTTCCCTTTCCCTATATATGTATAACTGAGTTTAATGTTTTGATAAAAAAATTTTAAAACTCACAGATCCTTATTTTTCTCACTATACAGTTTCAGTTGGTACAGTAACTTTTACTATCACACAATGTCATGCAAAGCATGGGTACTGTGGCACATGCCTGTTATCTCAGTACTTGGGAGGCTGAGACAGGAAGATCCCAGGTTTGAGGCTAGCCTCAACAATTTAGCAAAACCCTGTTTAAGATGAATTTTTTTTTAAAAAAAAAAGGCCTGGGGATATAGCATAGAGGGAGAATACCCCTGGGTTCAATCCCTAGTACAAAAAATAAAATGTCTCTGTTTCTATGTATGTATAGAAATGAAGGATGATCATTTTAATAAGATCCAATCCCACTAAAGGAATGAACTTTTTTTTTTTTTTTGCAGTACTGGGGATTGAACCCAGGGGCATTCTACCACTGAGCTACACCGCCAGCCCTATTTTTTATTCTTTATTTTGAAACAGGGTCTCACTAAGTTGCAGAGGGCCTAAGTAGCCAAGGCTGGCCACGAACCCGGATCATCCAGTTTCAGCCTCCCAAGTACTGGGATTACAAGCATGTGCCACCATGCCCGGCTAGAATGAACTATTTTTATATGGGGATTTAGTTATAGCATTGATTACCCTAAACAGACATCACCTAAAGGTTCTTTCTGTTATACAGAAATATTCATTATTGTTATTTATTTACAAACATCTCTAAAATTAAGCATTTGGTACTGAAAACACCTTAAAAATGAAATGATTTGCTGGTCTAATGGGGCATGCCCATAATACCAGGTACTGGGGAGGCTGAGACAGGAGGATCGCAGGTTCAAGGCCAACCTCAGCAACTTAGCGAGACCCTCCGCAATTTAGTGAGACACTGTTTAAAAAAAAAACAAACAAATTAGAGCTGGGGGTGTAGTTCAGAGGAAGAATGTCCCTGAGTTCAACCTCCACTACCACAAAAAAAAGGGGGGGGAGGGGATGTAGCTCAGTGGTAGAATGGTGGCCTAGCACTGGGCAAGGCCCTGGGTTCAAATCCCCAGTATACATGCACAATAAGAAATGATTTGTCCTATATATTAAAGTCAGTTCATTTGAGAGTGGTTACAAATGGGAATTAAAGAGTACAAACAAAACAGGAACAAAGGTGCTTTACTAAAAGTCAGCCAGGTGTGGTGACACACCTGTAATCCCAATACTTGGGAGGCTGAGACAGGAGGATCTCAGGTTTGAGGATAGTCTCAGCAAGTAATGAGGCTCTCATCAACCTAGTGAGACCTTGTTTCAAAATAAAAATAAAACAGGGCTAGGGGTGTAGCTTGGAGGTAGAACGCCCCTGAGTTCAATCCCTAGTACCCCCTACACACAAAAGTCTTAAGAAAATTTACTTTATTAGATATTACTTAATTTTACATATCTGATGCTATATTCTAATAAAATGATCCCTATTTGGCCAGGAGTGGTGGCGCACACTTGTAATCCCAGTACTTGGGAGGCTCGGACAGGAGGATCGAAGGTCCGTGGCCAGCCTCAACAACTTAGCCAGGACCTCCACAACTTAGTGAGACCCTGTTTCAAAATAAAAAAATAAAATAGGGCAGGGGTCCGGCTCAGAGGTAGAATACCCCTGGGTTCCATCCCCAGACCGCACACAAACAAAAAAATGATCCCTACTTGACATTAATATCACCACAATGTATTACTTAAACACAGATATGAACTATGTGCTATATAAAAAAAACCCAAATATTTAAATATTTACTTACTCTTAGCCATTCGACCATATTTTCTTCAATTTCACTATCAGCAGAGATATCTAATATAAGACGTCGTGTTAAATGAGCTTTGTGATATCGCATAAAAACATCTTTGTTTTGCACGTATTTAAGTACCAAGAGCTGCACAGAAAACAAAATTACTTTCAATTTTTACATGCTCTTAGCCACCTGTCTCATTCAGACCTTTCTATATCCCCTAACTGCCAAAATCCAGAAATTTATATTAAACACAATCAAAAGCCTATTAAATTACTCATCTCTGAGTAATCTGATGATAACCAGCCCTGACATACTAAACTACTTTAAAAGTTAGCAAATAGAATAAAAACATTCAGGTAGAAAAATAAATGTCCTGTAGAGGTTCTGAATTGTAAACTTCCTAACAATAGTTGCTTTTACAGAGGCATATTTCTATTGATACTATCACAATAAGTCTTATAAGCAAAACATTCAAAGTAAGGCAATTCAAAGCTCTGAAGTACAAAAAAATTACATACCACTTCTTTAAGTTTTGCTTCAATCTCTTCAGAGGTAAGTTTTTTGCTTAATGGTGTTTTTCTTAGCAACATGTCACAGTAATTGGCAAGCAACTCAGGGCATTTTGACTCAGGTTGAGTTTTCAACCCCACTCTAAAAACCAAAAACAGTTGATGAAAAATACTTGATATTTGCAAAATTCTTTCTAAAGCCAACTTTTCACAGACTAATTTCTTATTCTGAACAACAACAACAAAATTCTTCTGCTGAATAACCCAGTGATGAGGGCTAGGATTAGGGTGAGCAAATGTATCTGGAGTGCATAAAGGATGTGATATTCACTCTTAGGTTCCTAAGTGCTGACCTGACTCCTGCAGGACCCCAAGACTGAGAACCTCCTCAAATTTGCCTTTTGGGTACCTGCTTGCCTCACTCTGAAGCAAGCCTTGCCAATGAGCTCTTAAATGATTTTATTCAGATACCTGCTAAAATACTTTTGAAAAACTATGTAAATCCTTCAGAATTTATAAGTTAACATTTAAAACTTTTCATCGTTAATATGTAAGACCAATCTGTTACTCTACTCTTTGAAAGGTATCTACAATTCCATAGTGTTGTGTTATCTACCATCAACCATTTTTTTTGTTGTTGTTTTGTTCTTTTGAGGTACTAGGGATTGAACCCAGGGGCATTCTACCTCCAAGCTACACCCCCAGCCCTATTTTTTATTCTTTATTTTGAAACAGGGTCTCACTAAGTTGTGGAGGACCTCACTAAGTGGCTGAGGTTGGCCTCAAACCTGTGATCCTCCTGTCTCAGCCTCCCAAGTACTGGGATTACAAACATGCACCACCACACACAGCTTACCATCAATCATTTTAAAAACAGTAAAAAAATTCCTCTTAAGCAATGAAAGATCTGTATGTGTATTTCACTTTCCTGACAAAATCTCACAATCAGCATATGGTATTTTCATGTTTGAAATCTTCCATTTATAATTTACTCCTTTTTTGTGTGTGTATGGTATGGGGATTAAACCCAGGAACACTCTACCTCTGAGCTATACTCCCAGCCCTATTTTTATTTTGAAACAAATTCACTAAGTTACTGAGTGCTGCAGGTCTTAAACCTGCGATCCTCTTGTCTCAGCCTCTCAAGTACTGGGATTACAGCATGAACCACCATGTCTTGCTATCATTTATTCTACTTCTTAAGTGACATATGTAAATAAACTTAAATTCAGAGCCAGGCGTGGTGGTGCACACTTGTAATCCCAGTACTTGGGAGGTTGAGACAAGAGTATCGCAGATTTGCAGCCAGCCTCAGCAACTTAGCAAAGCACTCCACAACTTAGTGAGATTCTGTTTCAAAAAAAAAAAAAAAAGGCTGGGGATGTAGCACAGAGGCAGAATGCCCCTGGGTTCAGGGGCATAGTACCATAAAAAAAATCAACATTTTAAAATTTCTTGTGCATACAAAATTCAGTGCTATTTTCCAAGGATTGAGCTATTCAAATTATGATTAATATACACATCATCAAAACAACATAATTATAATTATATTGTGTACATATTCAAAAACTAAATTTTTACTGGATATGTCAAGTCTTCTATATACATATATATAAATATATATATATATATATGCATATATATAATCTTGTGTGTGTCGTACTGGGAATTGAATCCAGGAGCATTCTACCTCTGAGCTATATCCCCAGCCCTGTTTTATTTTTTATTTTGAAACAGGGTCTTGCTAAGTTGCTGAGGCTGGCCTTGAACCTGTGATTCTCCTGTCTCAGCCTCTCAAGTATTGGGATTACAGGTCTGTGCCACAGCTCCCAGCTTGATTCCATTTGTATCAAATCCTAGATCAGGTGAAGCTAATCTTTGTTGAAATAATTAGAATAGTGGCCTCTGGCAGAAAGTGGTGTGGAACTTACTGGCAACCGGTATGAGGCAAAGCTCAAAGATGATGGAAATACTGAAAAGCTTAATAGGGGTGTAGGCATTTGTCAAACCTAGTTCAACTATACACTTAACATTGATGCCAATGACTGTGTAAATTCACCTCAAAACATAAACATCAAATTCAATTAATGACTGCATGCTAAAAGTTGACTGATGGTGGTGGGGGGACATGGTGGTGCACGCCTATAATCACAATAGTTAGGAGGCTAAGACAGAGTAATCTTTTTCTTTTTCCTTTTGGTGCTGGGGATTGAACCCAGGCCTCACACATGCCAGGCAAGTGTTCTACCAAAGAGATCAAGTTTTTAAAATGGTAATACAAGCAGGCGTGGTGGCGCATGCTTATAATCCCAGTACTTGGGAGGCTGAGACAGGAGATCGCAGGTTTGCAGCCAGCCCTCTGCAACTTAGTGAGACCCTGTTTCAAAATAAAAACTAAAATAGGGCTGGGGGTATAGTTTGGAGGTAGAATGCCTCTGGGTTCAATCCCCAGTACTGCAAAAAAACAAAAAGGCAATACAAAATTTACATTAAAATTCATTTTTACATCAACTCAGTGAACTGAGTCATATTCTATGCTTTCATATGTAATAGAATACCTTTAGTGACTAAGAGGAAAACCATCAAGAAGAGATTCTAAAAGATTAGGAACAAAATATTTTTTCAACTTCAAAACCTAAAGTTGGTCATAAAGGAAGATTAATGAAAAATTGCAAAATGAAGAGTTTTAACAGTCACAGGCAGGCAAGAATCCTAAGAGTAACAACAAAAACCTAATAGAGAAAAAGGGTACCTTGCTGACCCAGTAACAAGTAATACAGTTCAAGCAATATAAGTATTTTTAGAATATGGTTTGAAAAAGCTTACCCTTTCTGTTTCAAAGGCAATTCAAGTTTAAATATAGTTGCATCATTAACAACTGCTTTATATGCCTATAAGAAAATAATATGAAATGGAATATGAACATTATTTTCAATATTTACACTATAGAGATAAATTATTACATTGTAAAAAATACATAAAAAGAAAAGGAGTTTTTTGTTGTTTTGTTCTGGTGTTGGGAAAGAATCCAAGAACTCCTTAGCATGCACTCAACCACTAAGCCACAGGTATTCCCAAACCAGTTTCTTTTATTTGTGTACTAGGAATTGAACCCAGGGCTTCATGCATGCGGGGCAAGCACTCTATCTCTGAGCTACATCCCCAACCCTCCAGTCCACATTTTTATTTATTTATTTATTATTTACTTATTTATTGTGTGTGCGGGGATACTGGGGATTGAACTCAGGGGCATTCTACCTCTGAGCCACACCCCCAGCACAATTTTATTCTTGTATTTTGAAACGGGGTCTTGCTAAGTTGCAGAGGCTGGTCTCGAACCTGTAATCCTCCTGTCTCAGCCTCCCAAGTACTGAGATTACAAGTGTGTGCCACTATGCCCAGTCTCATTTTATTTTTAACAGTACACCTGGCCTAACAATGTTTTCAAGACATTAGCATACCCTCTGTCACGTTGTAACTATGAATAATCTCAAGTGCCTTTTCTCTTGTCCATCAGGCTTCCTATTCTCCTAGACAACATCTTTTACCATCTCCTTTCTCCTCAAACCTCCAATAGTTCCCTCCCCACTCTCAACAAATGATGTGGCTTCCTATTTTACTGAGAAAACTTAAGTAATCATAATTCCCTCTTCTCATTCTTACATCAATTTTTCCCTTTCCCTTGTTTCTGTAGCCTCAGCTTATTGCACAGTTATTTTTTACATCTTAAAAATTATCTCTTGGCTTTGTGTACCTTCAACAAATGCCCCATTTCTCTCCTTCCCTTTAAACTCAACTCCTACCGAATTATTGACTCTGTGTCTAATTTTTTTCCTTCATTCGTTTTGTGTGTGTGAGTGTGCGCGCGTGTTTTGCGTGTGTGGTACTGGGGATTGAACTCAAGGGCATTCTACCTCTGAGCTACACCCCAGCCCTATTTTTCATTCTTTATTTTGAAACAGAGTCTCACTAAGTTGGGGAGGGCCTCACTAAGTAGCTGAGGCTGGTGGCAAACCTGCTATCCTCCTGTCTCAGCCTCCCAAGTACTGGGATTACAAGCCTGTGCCACCATGCCTGGCTCTTTCCTTCATTCTTACTGAAAACTACATTAATCAGGTTTTCAAACCACTAGTCCACCCAACATTCTTGTAAAAGTCACTCACAATTGCCATGCTGGTGAAGACAATGATGTAGCACCATTTTATTCGACCTATTAGCAGGACTTTAAGGTAGCAGATCATCACTTGTTTTTGAGAACACTACATGATGGTCACTCCAGTCATTCTCCTCCTTCCTCCGTAAAAGACAGTTCTTCATTTTTATAACAACTCAGTATCAGAATGCCCTAGGCCAATCTTTAGATCTCTTTTCCATCTTCACTCATTACTATAGTGACTGTAGGCACTGTCTCTATAAAGCATCTATATGCTGAAACTACCATACATTTTTCCAGCTCTTTTTTTCCAGTTCTTTGTCAAAACTTTATTTCAGAATTCCTGTCTGTCTCAGAGAAGAGCCAATCACGCAGAGTTGTGGACCCAAGCCCTCGCCAAGTAAGGGCAAGGGGCAGGATCACATCAGGGATAAAAGCGAGTGGACTGCCTACTCCTACCAGACTTTTTGTCGATTACAGACCCTTCTGCAGAAGTAAACTGCCTTGCCAAGTTACTTTTGATTTTATGATTTTTTATTTGCGGCTCCCCTAGAACCCATTTCTAACAATCCCAAGCCACACAACTAGTGAAACGGTTGCTGCCAAGCTTCTCCCACATTCCTGTTTTGCCGTTGTTAATATCTGTATCTGTACCTAAAGGTGCTTTATCTAGAACTGTGGAAACATTACTGTCAGTGCACATGGCAGGCTAGAAATGCCAAGGAATCAATACTTCCTGGGTGGGGTAATTTTGAGCAGAGTTTTTAATACTTTCACAAAGTTTCCTTGCAGAATTAACCTATGGTAGCTCATTGCAGAGATGACTGAACAGTAAACCCCATGATGGCTACAGTCCCTTCCCTTTATCACCTTTTCCGCCTTTACTCGAGTTTCCTGCATTTCTCAAAAAAAAACTTGCATTAAAAAAAAAGATCCCAACTTCTGACTACCTCCCCTACCACCACTCTATCACTGCTCATTTCATTAATTTAAATATATTCTAACCAGTGTTCTTGCTTCTTCTCTTGACTCCATTTTTTTTTCTTTCTTTTGTAGTACTCCTGTTAATTTGTAAGCTAGGTCCTACTACTCTATTCAAAATCTTTCAATAAGTTCCTATTCTACTCATGGTGAGAACCAGACGCCTTCCCACAGCTGAGAGCCTCCCATGATCTGGCCTCCTGTTACCTGTGTGACTTCATTTCCCACTGTTTTCCCCTTCACTCCATCCACTCTGGCCACAGTGACTTCTCTGCTGCTCCTGGAATATGACAGCTATTTTCCTGCCTTGGGCCTTTGCATCTGCTCTTTAGTCTGGCTGAAACATCCTCCCCTCAGATAGCCACGACTTAGTCCTTTGTTATCTTGTCTTGATTTAAATGTCACCTCAAAAGCCTTTGTAGATTATTCAAGATTTCAGACCACCCTACCATCCCATATTACATAAATTTTTTGCCTAATTATGTTCCTAATTATCTTAAAATAGACAAAAGAGTGAGGGAAAAATGTCTACTGGAGAATGATGATTGCCTTTTCAGAGTCAAAGAAAAAAATCCAACTTGGGAAGAAATAAAAGGTATTTGAAGAGGGGAAACACTAATGGCAGCTTCTTGTGATAGATTTATGACATTTAAAAAGATAACTAACCAAGTGTGCTGGCATATGCCTATAATCCCAATACCTGGGAGATGAGACAGGAGGATTGCAGATTCGAGGCCAGCCTCAGCAACTTAATGAGGCCCTCAGCAACTCAGTGAGACCCTGTTTCAAAAAAAAAAACTATATATATATGTATATGTGGATGGCATAGCTCAGAGGTAGAATGGCCTGGGTTCAATCCCCAGTATGACAAAAAACAAAAACAAAACAAAACCACATACACACACACACACACATACAGATATATATATGTATATATAAATATAACTCTAGGCTGAGACAGGATCACAGTTCAAAGCCAACCTCAGCAACTTATAGATGTCCTTCAGCAACTTAGACTGGGTTTCAAAATTAAAATTAAAATAGGACTGGGTTCAACCTCCAGTACCCCCCAAAAAAGATATAACTCAAAGGACAATAGTATGTTTCATTAATCTTTTACCCCATACTAATGAGGATAGGGAAAGAAGGCACATTATACGAATGCTTCCCTGGGAAGCAAAGGTAAATGTGACATAATTCCCAAAGGAGTCCTGTGAAAGGATGAGGATGGAGGAATCGACTCTGCTTGGGATGAGATGTGGAAGGATGTGAGGTATCAAGGAAGTTCCAGAGGAAGTATACTTTGAGCTGGGTCTTAACGGGTGAACAGAAATTCAACAATTGTAATATCTAAAACTAGAAGAACATTCCTGAGAAAAATTAACAATTTCCTAGCTGAACTCTAGATCACGAGGATATCCAGTGTTTACAAAAACATATACCAAACCAAATATAATAAATATATCTGCTATCCACTTTAGGAAAACTAAAGTTGCTAGTTTCTATTTTATAATAGCATGATGATTATTGCTTATTAAAAGTAAATTATAAGAGTAACATTTTTAACAAACTTAACAAAATGTTAATATACTGGGATACATACCTTATCTCTTGCAGTAAGAAATCGTGGATCATCTTGAAAAGCTTCTTTGACAAGTTTACTAAATCTATTAAATAGCGTAAGTAACTGCTCAACATATTTCTCAGAGTCCTGGAAACAAGATGTTTAGCATTTAACTGAGTTTTTAGAAATTGTAATTAATTGCCGGGCGTGGTGGCACACGCTTGTAATCCCAGTACTTTGTGAGGCAGAGACCGGAGGATCCGGATTCGCGGCCAGCCTCAGCTCTCTCTCTCTCTTTCTCTTTCTCTCCCTGTCTCTCTCTCTCTCTCTACTTAGTGAGGCCCTCCGCAACTTCATGAGACCCGGTTTCAAAATAAAGTATAAAAAATAGGGCCAGGGGTATAGCGTGGAGGTAGAACACCCCTGGGTTCAATCCCTGGTACCGCAAAAAAAAAAAATTGTAATTAATTGTATATAAATTAATGGAATTCACTGTACATTGATCATATCCACCCTTCTTCTACCCCCTCCCTACCTTACCTCTTTCTCCTGGTCCCTCCAATCCCCTTCCTAGACTCTAAATCTCTCTTCTACTTTCAGGTCATCTTTTTTAATTGAGGTTTTTTTTTTTTTTTTGCGGTACCGGGGATTGAACGCAGGGCGTTCTAACTCTGCGCTACACCCCTGGCCCTATTTTTTATACTTTATTTTGAAACCGGGTCTCACGAAGTTGCGGAGGGCCTCACTAAGGAGAGAGAGAGACAGGGAGAGAGAGAGAGCAAGAGAGCTGAGGCAGGCCGCGAACCCGGATCCTCCGGTCTCCGCCTCCCAAAGTACTGGGATTACAAGCGTGCACCACCACGCCCGGCTTAATTGAGTTTTTAAAAGAAAAATAATACAAAAAATAATTTTAATAAAAGACTAAAGTTTTAAAACTGGGGATATTTTTTCTTAAAAATAAAATTAAAAGGTGTTCCAATATTTCTGTTTTACCATTTCACTTACTATTTTACATACCCAGTCTTGCATTTAAAAAATAACACTGATCTACTTTTTTTTTAATTTAAAAAATAACATTGACCTACAATGCCACCAGAGAAAACTTACAGTAGTAATAGTTTCAGCAGCAGCTACCATATCTGCCAAGCCAGCACTAATGATATGTTCCTCCAAGTCTTTCAACATTGGCTCTATCCCATTAGGAACTTTGTCCATCAATGAAAACATTAAATGTAACTCTGAAAGGACAAAAGATACTCATGAAATCATTTTATCTACTAGAATATTTTCTTCCTCTGATTTACATCATGAAATACCTATGGTAATAAGAATTAGAGAAATATTAGTTGAAAGTGTATAATGTCAATAGTATTCTGTGGGTACAATTAGTTTAGGAGTTGTTAGAGTAAGCAGGACTTTGTGATCTTCTCACTCTGGACAAAAATTATTTTTTTAAAAATCTGTAAGTGATCACAAACTTCAAAACCCAACTTCATGTGTCCTCCAATGAGATGAAGTTTTATTCTAGAAAGTACAAAATTTACAATGGAAGACTAGTATATTTCATTAAGTAGTTGCAAAATTATTCATAAAGGCACATCATTAAAAGGTTAAAAAAAGCATGAGTAATGAATATAAAAGAAACTGTAGAGATAATATAAAAATTTTTTCAATTTAGAAAGCACTTTTTGATGCAGGGCGTGGTGGTACACGTTTGTAATCCCAGTACTTGGGAGGCTGAGACAGGAGGATCCGGGTTCACGGCCAGCCTCAGCTACTTAGTGAGGACCTCTGCAACTTAGTGAGACCCTGTTTCAAAATAAAGAATAAAAAAAAAATAGGACTGGGGGTGTAGCCCGGAGGTAGAATGCCCCTGGGTTCAATCCCAGGTACCGCAAAAAAAAAAAAAGAAAGAAAGCACTTTTTGTTATGTTATACCATTTAATTAACCTTCACAAAAACCCTACCTCACAATACTGATTAACACTAAATAAATCCTTTTATAGGGAGCCTGACATAAATCATACTTAACTCTACTGAGATTGGCATATAAAATTTAAATATTTCACTTATGCTGATAAATTGCTTTTTTTTTTCTTTTTTCTGTGGTATTGGGGATTGAACCCAGGGGTATTCTACTTCTGGGCTACACCCCTGGCCCTATTTTATTTTTATTTTGAAACTGTGTCTTGCTAGGTCGATGAGTCTTACTACTTGCTGAGGCTGTCCTCGAACCTGCAATCCTCCTGTCTCAGTCTCCCAAGTACTGGGATTACAGGCATGCGCCACCACGCCCGGCTGTCTATACTTAAGTGAATTGAAATAAATACTTTAAATATAACTAGAGATTAATTGGCACCTTACAGTTAGACAAAATAAAATCTAGAGAACATATGAGACAGGAGGGTCATGGGATCACGGCCAGCCTCCGCAACTTAGTGAGACCCGGTTTCAAAATAAAGAATAAAAGCCGGGTGTGGTGGCACACACTTGTAATCCCAGTACTTGGGAGGCTGAGACCGGAGGATTGCAGGTTCACGGCCAGCCTCAGCTACTTAGTGAGGCCCTCTTCAACTTAGTGAGATCCCGTTTCTGAATAAAAAGTAAAATAGGGCTGGGGGTGTAGCTCGGAGGTAGAACGCCCCTAGGTTGAATCCCCAGTACCGCAAAATAAATAAATAACAATAAATAAATAAATAGGACTGGGGGTGTAGCTAAGAGGTAGAACACCCTGGCTTCAATCCCACACACACACACACTGGTTCTCTTAGGGTAGTAGGGACATGAGCAAGTTTTCTTTTTATTATACACCTATGACCTCCACAAAAATACCTTTTTTGTGTGTTTTTTTTGGCGGTGTTGGGGGTTGAACCCAGGGGCATTCTACCTCCGAGCTCCACCCCCAGCCCTATTTTTTATTCATTTTGAAACAGGGTCTCACTAAGTTGCGGAGGGACTCACTAAGTAGCTGAGGCTGGCCGTGAACCCAGATCCTCCAGTCTCAGTCTCCCAAGTACTAGGATTACAAGCGTGCACCACCGCACCCGGCTCAAAAATACCTTTATTATGAAAACATTTCATTTGGGGGGGAGAGGGATAAAAATTATTAACATGGAGTGTTCATTACTTTAAAAAGATTCACCAAAGTTCCATGTAGGTGAAATACCTAGTTCTACCTTATACCATATGTTTACAACTTAAATTGGCCTTTAAATGCAGTCCTACTTTTGAGAAAAAATGGAAATTCAACACACACACACACACACACACACACACACACACACACACACACACGTACTGATACCTAAAGGGGGAAAATGCTTATAATTTAAGTTTTTAAAAGCCTTAGTAGTACTCCTGTGTTAAATATTTTATCATTTTCTTTAAGCATAGGCCACTCTCACAAATATACCTATGTGTAAAAGAATGATCTAATCGCAATTTGTTAAGTGATTTGCTTCAAAAATACTCTTAATACATTATGATATCTTTATGAGTTATTTTACCTACTTTCAGTTTCATTTCGCTTGATCATGCCTTGGCACTCTGCTAAAATAGTCTCTTTAAATGATGTCACCAGGGCATTTACACAGCATTCCATGAGCTGAAATATAACAAAAATAAGTCAAGGCCACTCTAGTCTTTATAGCACAAAATCTATTCAATTCGCAAAATAAAAGTATATAGTTCAACAGGAAAAAAACATTAAGCATAGCGAAAGTAGATTTTACTTACCTTTACTATAGGATTACTGAAGATGGATATCCCATACTAGTTAAATACAGAATTATTCCTAAAAAATCTACACAAAAGCATATATCTCTCTGGGGAGAGAAAGCTACAGAACTTAGGTTCCCTTTAGAAATTTTAACAAAAACCTCCAAAGAGGGGAGACACACCTAAACATAAACAACAAAAAAATAGGGAAAAATAAAACAAAACAAAACTTTGATTAACTCTATCTGGAGAGAACCTGTATTGGAATTAGATTCTAAAATCAATACATTCATTCAACAAACCATTCCTGGATACCAACTTCGAGTGGGTATGAAAGAACTTTTAGGAGACAAAGAGGAATAAGATATAACTCCTATTCTGAAAGAGACCACTATCTAATGGAAGGTGAGGAGGAGGAGACACCTAAACTCCATCTACAAGGTACAAGCTAAACTGGACCTGAAAAAGTAAGTACAAGGCCTAAAATGAAGTGAGTATTCTAGGAATAATAAGGCAGATATGGTAAGGAAGAGATAAACTGGAAGAAAGGGGTGGAGCCATATTATAAAAATCTATGGTTTGAGATTCTATTCTACAGGAAGGGAAGAACTAAGGAAGTTTTAAACAGAATAAAAGTAATGAGGTTCTCCTCTTCTCAAGTCACTGTTAAAGATCAGTATAGCTGTGTGCAGTGGAGCATACCTGTACTCCCAGTACTTGGGAGGATGAGGATCCTTAGAAGGACTGCAGGTTAGAGGACAGCCTCAGCAACTTAGTGAGACCCTCAGCAACTTAGCAAGACCCTCTTTCAAAATAAAAAAGGGCTTGGGGTGTAGCTCAGAGGCAGAAACTCCCTGGGTTCAATTCCTAGTACCGACTGCCCCCCCCAAAAAATATATACATACATATAAATATACATATATACACACACACACACACACACACATATATATATACACACACATATATATATATCTGTATAATAGAAGTAAGGCAGGTGGTATGGAGTGAGTGGTAGGCAGTTTAGTAAAAGAGGCTGTTGAAATATTTCAAGTAAAATGGGAAGGGTCTAGAGTTCTAGGAGACCATCAGGAATAATCCCCTAAATGAGGCAGAAGGTTCCCATACTATCACTGCTCCCTGATTTTACTCCTCAAATAAAATAGGTTGTGAGTGCTGAAGCAAGATATACAAAGACTTCTGAAAAGCAGATTATCTATCTGCATTAAGGGAGTAATTTGTGCGCCTTAAAAATTCTTTGCTAAGCTGGGCACGGTGGTGCACGCTTGCAATCCCAGTATTTGGGAGGCTGAGACAGGAGGATCACAGGTTCACGGCCAGCCTCTGCTACTTATTGAGGCCCTCCGCAACTTAGTGAGACCCTGTTTCAAAATGAAGAATAAAAAATAGGGTTGGGGTTTAGCTTGGAAGTAGAATTCCTCTGGGTTCAATCCCCAGTACCGCAAAATAAATAAAATAATAAAATAAATAAATAAATAAAATAAAATAATAAAATAAAATAGGGCCAGGGATGTAGCTCAGAGGTAGAATGTCCCTGGGTTTAATTCCCAGTAACACACACACACACACACACACACAGTCTTTGCTAAAAATTCTCCTTTTTCAGGAAGTGATCTAATGTTGATAATTACTGAATATGAATTTAAGTAATGGGGATTCATTAAACTATTCTTCCTATTTTAAAAATGTTTTAAAATTTCCTAATAAAATGGTCTTTTTCAAGTCTCTCTTGAAGAATATACTCATGACTTTGTAATAAACATATCTATCTCATTTCTACCCTACCAAAAAACACCAACATGAAGTGGTTGAGAAATTCTTACCTTACAAGGTGGGAAGGTCTGCCCCACCTGCTGAGTGCTCTCACTCTGTGCTAGCTCTGAGACATGCACAACTGAACACTCCTACCCTTGCACAGCAAAACCAGACCGAGAACAGGTAAACCTAACCATATAACTAATGGAGAACAAAGAGAGAGTGCCATCTAAATGAGCTTCAGGCCCCAGTCACTTGATCTTTATCTTCCATTTCACTGAAAACTTTCATTTGAACATTATCCTATTCAGTAGTAGTCCAGATTTTGCAGATTCCAAAAAATCTAGACCAGTATGTTTCAAATTGATTGCTATGAAATCTTTATTTTTTCCCCTTTGCAGTACTTGGGATTGAACCCAGGGCCTCACCCATGTAAGTACACTCTACCACTGAGCTACATCCCCAGCCCTACTGATTGATTGATCTATTGATCAAAAGGGCCCTGCTAAGTTGTCCAGGCTAGCCTAGAACTTGTGATCCTCCTGCCTCGGCCACCCCAGTGGTGGTACACACCTGGGGTTACAGGTGTGCACAACCATGTCCCATGTGCAATCAGTTTTAATGGCTATGACTAGCTTCTTTGTGTGTGTGGTACTGCGGATTGAACCCACGGGCATTCTACCTCTGAGCTATACCCCCAGCCCTATTTTTCATTCTTTATTTTTGAAACAGGGTCTCACTAAGTCTCAGCCTCCCAAGGACTGGGATTACAGCCCGGCCTTATGACTAGCTTTTTTAAAAAAAAAAATGACATAGGCCAGAACAAAAAATAGAGTGCATCACACTTTGTAACAATGAATACTTTCATAAAACTTTAGTTCAGATATGTAGCCACAGTTTAAAATGTATTTCTTATTACAGGTTATAATGAGGATTAAAAGAAGAGAGGTTAAACTGAAAAAATATCATTATTATTTTTGTGTGTGTGGAGGGGTACTGGGGATCAAGCCCAGGAGCATTCTACCTCTGAGCTACACCTCAAGCCCTACTTTTTTTAAAAAACAGGGTCTTGCTGAGTTGCTGAGGGCCTTGCTATGTTGCTTAGGCTATCCTCAAACCTGCGTTCCTCCTGTTTTAGCTTCCCAAGTACTGGGATTATAGACATGTACTACCATGCCAAGCTTAAACTGGCAAAATCATTAAAGAAAACTGCACTTCTAGAATTTGGTTAACTGTTTCAATGAAAGGAATTTGGAAAGTAAAAGGCTGTTGAAGTAATTTCTAGCTTGAGAAGTTAAACAATTTATAATAACAGATACCTATAATGGGTACTTTACTTTGTACCAGATGTTAGGCTAGTTTTACATATATTATCTCATTTAACCTGTATGATAACCTTGTGAGGCAGCTATTTAATTTATGAAGACACCAGCTGAGAATGGCTGAATATCTTGCAAACAATACAGATAGTTCATAAAGACTTGAGCTATAATTTGAGGTCTGGTATGTAGAAAAGCCTCCAACTTTTCTTACTACACTAATAGAGCATGTTCATACTTAGTACTGGCTACATCTACATGCTCAGAATGGAATTAAGTGTTTTAAGGTATAGAGAAGTATAAAACATGGCTCTCTATGATCCTACAATCTAGTTGGGAACATATAACTTGTGTGTGTGTGTGTGTGTGTTACTAGGGCTTGAACCCAGGGCCTCAACACATACTAGGCAAAATACTGAGTTATATCCCCAGTCCAGGAATATATAGCTATATACCTAAAAATACGTGCAAGGTTCATATGTAAGAGGTATATGAAAAGAAGTTCAACTTCACTACTAAGCGAAGAAGTAGAAATAAATGCATCATCACTACACTACAAATTTACAAGGACAGAGACTGTGCTCTCTCCATAGCTATACAGTCATGGCTTTCCAAATAGTTAGTGCTCAATAAGTAACACAACAAAGCAGTCTATAATTTGCTCCTAAATACTAGTATAGAAACAATGGGTACTGTGCAAATTCAAATAAGAGGTTAATATAGGCTAGAGAATCTGGGTTACTTTATGACAAGTTGGGCTATAAAGATGCTTGTAAGGATTTGGATAGGTAGAAGAAAAACATTACTAATATAAACCCAAAAAATAATGAATAGAAAGAGTTACATCAGTGGGGAAATAGTACTTATTGGAGTAAAATGACTTTTGTTGGACAATATTAAATTAGAAGAATAGGTTAGGGCCAAATTCTGAAAGGTCTTGAAAATCAGGGTTAGGAAACGATACTCAGGCTTAAAAAAAAATGAAAACGATGTTCATGGAAGATTAGTCTGAACTCACAAAAGAAATAAAAATGATACTAGAAAAGGGCAAAAATTAATAGACTGCCAAAGTCCACATCAGAAGAGCTATGAATAAATAGGTACACTGTTGGAGTAAGAATTGACAGTATTTCTGAAAGTCATTTTGGTATTCTTTAGCAATCTGTAAATGACTTATAACGAGATTACATTCCATGAGAATGCAAGTGTGAGGAAAGATGTATACAAAGGATGTTAAAAAGAAATTGGGCACAGTGGCACACGCCTGTAATCCCAGTACTGGGAGACTGAGACAGGAAGGTCGCAAATTCTAAGCAAGCCTGGGCAACTTAGTGAGAGAACTTGTCTCAAAATAAAAAATAAAATGGGCTGGGAGTGTAGCACAGTGGTAGAGTACCCCAACATACACACCCACAAACAAATAGGCATATACAGATATTCCAGAAAGTACTACTTAAACTATAAACAATGAAAGTGGCCATCATAAAAAGACTAGTTAAGTATATAACAGTATATATATATGTTATGTTATAGAATTGTGTGGAGTAAAAATGTACAATGTCATCAATTCTTTTAAAATGCCAGAGTACAGGAAGGGAGGGAGGGAGGGAGGGAAAAATATGGAAAAAGAAAAAATAGGATCAACCCAACAAGTATGACAAAATGGTAATACTCGTTGAATCTGGAGAGTGGGTATGGTGGGTGAAGTTCACGATACTATTTTATCTACTTGTATAAGTATTTGAAAACTTTAATAACAAAGTTAATTGTTTTCTTTTGCTTTTGTTTTGTGGTACTGGGGATTCAACACAGGGGCATTCTACCACTGAGCTATACCCCCAGCCCTTTTTTGTTTTGAAACAAGGTCTCACTGGGTTGCTGAAAGTCTTGCTAAGTTGTTGATGCTAACCTCAAACCTCTGACCTCCTGTCTCAGCCTCCCAAGTACTTGGATTATAGGCATGCACCACCACACCTGGCTTCATAACAAAGCTTAAGAAAAAATAAAAAAGATAATTATGGTATAGATCCCTTGTATTGAAAAAATCCTTCAGAAAACTACTTTATCTAGGTAAAAACAGGAAGGAGAATTGCTAGATAGAATCTCTCCTTTATTTCAAATTGAATCTTCTCCAAACAAGTGTTAGTTCCTTGAGAATAGACACGATGTCAATCTGTTAATCCTCTTTTGTATTTCTTCCCCACCATTTACCAAAATACTATATACATAGATGATCCTAAATATATACTTATTTGAAAAACACATCTTGAATGGAAAGGATAGCGATAAACCATCTCTCTCACCTTGTATTCCCTTTCTGTCTCCTTTTGCTAGCTTCCGTGAAGAAAAAACCTTTTTGCCATATGCCATCAACTCCTGCATTTGTTTGCCTGAGATGAGCACAACTTCTAATTCCATAGCAATCTCTCCCCAGAGGTCTGCAAGGTGAAACACTATCAATGTGCTTGATGTTTTACCCTCTGCTATAGCAAGACTATAAACTCTTCAAAGATGTGCCATAAAACACAGCAGGCACTCAGTAAGTATTTGTTGAATGAATGAACTCACAGGTCTGTGAAGACGAAAGGCAAGATAGGCAGACCATGTAATGTGGTCTTTCTTCTTTTCGTGGTATTCAATTAGCACAATTCTACTTCACTGAAACTTAGTAAAAAGCAACAAGAACAGTTCTGATTACCATTACTTAAATAACTCTACAGAAGTAATAATTTGCTTTGCCTCAGCTATAAAATTGAGCCTTTCTCTCCTTAAGACTAATATCATCAGGCCATACAAGGATATCTGTAATGTAGTCAAGAGTTAATTTATTCTATGTGTGGTAGGCTATTTTCAAAATAATTTCTCATGGCTTCGCTAGTTTGGTTAAGATTCTTTTTCTACCAATATAACTGGTGGCACGTGCTTCATGTCTAAATTATTTACACAAGTAAAAAGAGTGACTCTCCCTGACTTTTTGGATTACCACTTTTAACATGCCAAAATACTGAACGTTAGCAAACATTAATTTAATAATTTATAACTTGTGACCTAGTTGCTTGTTCATTTTTTTCTTTTTTTGGGAGAGAGCTGGGATTGAACCCAGGCACATTCTACCACTTAGCTACACCCCCCCCCAGCCCTTTTTATTTTGCAACAGGGTCTTGCTAAGTTGCTGAGGCTAGCCTTGAACCTGAATCCTTCTGTCTCAATCTCCCAAGTACTGGGATCACAGGTGTGTGCCACCATGTAGGCTGCTTATTCAGTTCTTAAATCCAGTTTTGCACAGACAATATGGTAAAATAGTTTCTAGTTTTAGAATTAGCAATTTTCTACAAACCAGAGTCCTAACAATAAAAGCTACCATGCCAGGCATAATACTACATGTATAATATATAGCATTTTACTTCTTTTTTGGGGGGTGGTAGTGCTAGGGATTGAACCCAGGGGCATTCTACCACTCAGCGGCACCCCAGCCCTATTTTATTTTTTATTTTGAATAGGGTCTCGCTAGGTTGCTCAGAGTCTTCCTAAGTTGCTGAGGCAGTATTTGAACCTGAGATCCTCCTGTCTCAGTCTCCCAAGTACTGGGATTACAGGCATGTGGCAGCATGCCCAGCCTGTTTTACTTAATTCTAATAACACAAATGGGTATTATTCTATGCTATAGTTAGGAAAAAAGGGATACAAAGGTTGAATAACTAGCCAAAATGCAGTCAACTGTAAAATAAAGTGGAATTCAAGTCTTCATCTGATTTCAACATGTGTGCCTCTAACCACTATAATACTTGCCTTCTTATTAGTGTCGTAGTCATTCTGAAGAGATCAAAGCTTACACAACCAATTCACTTTTCCATTAACTACTCTTAGCTTTATTTTGGAGTTTGTTATTCCATTAACTGCTGTTAGCTTTATTTACTGTCAGCTTTATTTTGGAGTCACCTTGAGGATAGAGACCAGGTTCATCTTATCACCCCCAACTAGTACAAGGCCTGCACTACAGGTGCATTATAAATTCTAAGGGAATGCCCTTAGGAAATACCAACACATGTAGAACTATCACCTAAAAATCAACAGCCATAGACAAATTTTCTTTTTATCTTTTTGGTACTAGGGATTGAATCCAGGGGCTTTCTATCTCTGAACTACACCCCCAGTCCTATTTTATTTTGAAATAGGGTCTTGCTAAATTGCTGAGGCTGGCCTTGAACCTGCAATCATTCTGTCTCAGCTTCCCAAGTACTAGGATTACAGGAATATGCAACCATGCCCAGCCATATACAAATTTTAGAAGTCATTTGGGCTGGGCATGGTGGCGCACGCCTGTAATCCCAGTACTTAGGAGGCTGAGACAGGAGAATCTCAGGCTTGAAACCAGCCTCAGCAACTTAGACTGTAGCAACTTAGCAAGATCCTATTTAAAAAAAAAAAAAAAAAGTAGGGCTGAGGATGTAGCTCAGAGGTAGAACACCCCTGGGTTCAATTCCCAGTAACACACACACACGTCATTTGAATTTTTCCTCATTCTTGCAGCTATGTTACACTTTGCTGTCGATATGCCTGTTCAACAGCACAGCTTGCCTCCTACCCTGTTTTACTAATATACTACTGCTCAACTGTTATAGACCCACCTGATGGTAATCAACCTTATCAGAATTGTGTGTAAAATTGGATGAGTAGGGCCTAAGTGGCTCTCCTGTAAGTAAAAGTGTAACAGTGGGCTTCCAGACATCTAACACAATACCTAAGACTCAGAACTCTTGGACTAACTTACTTTCTAGATTCTCCACTGAATTGCAAGTTGCAAAATTGTTAAAAGAACTGTGCTCTGGATAAGTCAAGCACTACTACATTAAACATACACATGGGCACTCAAGCATGCTTACACACATGTGCAAAGACACACATACACACACAGCATCTGGCTGAAGTTTGGGCACTGGACTCAAAATGAGTCAATTAGAACTGGACTAATTAAAACCAGTGAGGAAAGATTTATCACCTCTTAGGTCACAAACTGGAAGGATAGGCTAGTAGAGTTCATAATCCTAACTATGACCATGTGTGAAAAACTCTTGGGAGTGGCTTTTTCTTTTCCTCCTCTCCTCCCTCCCTTCCCCTCCCCCTCCCTCACCCCCCTCCTCTCATCTCCCCTCTCCTCTCTCATTTGCATTTCAGGGAGTAAAGCTAGGCCCAGAATGTTAGGTAAGGGCTCTGGCCACTGAGCTACATCCCTATCCCTTGAGAGTAAATTTTATTGGCTATATAGGGTATGTCGAAATAGATTTGGGGTATAAATTTGTATCTGGCTTGTCTAACTTCATAAAGTAGTGTTTTTATTGGAATTGTAGTGATTTGTAAACTAATCTGGAGAGGAACTGATGCCTTTATAATTTTCAATTATAATTAAGAATGAGTGATGACTCCATTTTTCAAGTCTACTTCTATGTCTTTTTATAGTACTTAAAAATTTTCCTGCAGTAGGTTTCACTTATTTATTACATTTTCTCAAAATATTTAATTTTAGCCGGGCGTGGTGGCGCACACTTGTAATCCCAGTACTTTGGGAGGCGGAGACCGGGGGATCCGGGTTTGAGGCCAGCCTCAGCTCGCGCATGCGCGCGCGCACGCGCTCTCTCTCTCTCTGTCTCTCTCTCTCTCTCTCTCTCTCTCTCCCTGTCTCTCTCTCTACCTAGTGAGGCCCTCCGCAACTTCGTGAGACCCGGTTTCAAAATAAAGTATAAAAAATAGGGCCGGGGGCGTACCGCGGAGGTAGAACGCCCCTGCGTTCAATCCCCGGTACCGCAAAAAAAAAAAAAAATTTTATTTTATTTGTTGCTATACAACTAAAGGTTTCCCCTAATATTATATCCTGTAATTGTTTGTGTGTATGAAAGCTATTTTAAGTTAATTTTATATCCTGCTATTTTGCTGAATTATTTTATTATTTTAATACATTTTATCATTGATTGGGGTTTTCCAGATATACTATCATATCATCTGCAAACTAAGACAGTTTTACCTCTGCTAACCCATTCTTAAGCCTGTAATTGTTTTGTCTTGCCTAACTGCATTGCCTAATATCTCAAACATAATGTTAAACAGTAGTAGAAATAGGGAGTACCTTTGCCTTGTTCATGATCTTAGTGGAAATGCCTCTAATATTTCTCCATAAAATAAAAAAACTGGCTTTTGGATTAAGATATATACATTCCTAGTAATCTTGCCCAGGATGGCTTCGAACTTTTGGGCTCAGGCAATCTTCCTGCCTCTGCATCCCCATTAGATGGGACTATGGGTGTTTATCACCATGACTGTTATATTCTTAGGAATAACTGGGTCTTTCTTAATATTTTAAAATGTATACATCATACCAAAAATAAACATCATGGTTAATGATGATAATTTAGAAGCATTTCCATTAAAAACAGGAAGACAAGTATCCCCAACATTATTAAACACTTTTCTAGAATTAACTGCTTATAAACCTATTGATCCTCCTATCTCAGCCTCCCAAGTACTGGGATTATAAGCGTGAGCCACTACACCCAGCTGAAATTAAATTTATAAACAACAAAATAACTCAGTAAGCTGCTAAATATTACATATACTTTCCTTGAAATGTGTGTCTGGACTTTTTAGGCCTAGCCCTACAACTGGGCAGCACCTTAAGATTTTCTCTTTTATATACAGAATATAGGTTCAGAAATTTGTTTTCGTTCGTATACTGAAAACTAATGAGGATTAGAAGACTTGCTTATACTAACTAAATAAAAAATGATTATTGATAAACCATAATTTGCTAATTTTCAAAGAAAAATATAAATGACAACAACGTATCTACTTCAATCTTAAATTCTGGTTTGCGTTATTATGTAGCCTCACATGAAGTGATTATAGTGGTAAAAATATTCTCCCTATTTATAAGTATCTTCCAGCCGGGTGTGGTGGCACATGCTTGTAATCCCAGTACTTGTGAGGCTAAGACAGGAGGATTGCAGGTTTGCAGCCAGTCTCAGCAACTTGTGAGGCCCTCCACAACTTAGTGAGACCCTGTTTCAAAAAAAAGAATAAAATAGGGCTGGGGGTGTAGCTGAGAGGTAGAATGTCCCTGGGTCCAATCCCCAGTACGACAAAAAAAATTATATTTATATATTATATATATATATATATACATATATATACATACATACATATATATTCCATTATTAAGAACAGACTAATATTATTTGTAAGTATAGATTGAAACTACTAGCAATAAAACATTAAGATATAGCAAAGCATGTTCTGATGGCCAATAATTCCTCCAAGAGAGAAATCTAACGCAAATCTAATCTGTTCCATAGCTTTTAGTATAGAAAGGGACAGTTTCTTTTTTCTTTTTGCTATGCTGGGTATTGAATCCAGGGCCTCTTATATGTTAGGCAAGTGCTCTACCATTGAGCTACATCCCCAGCCATGACCATTTTTTACTATTCAAATAATACTCTTCATATTTTGTTCTTATCAAATTAGAATCTAGGATTTAGTGATCGTTTAGTTTTATTGTTCCTTCTAACACACCATACTTCATTTAACATATCATTTCCCTTTGGAGACAAAGATGGCATAAATTAACAAACATTTAATAAATATATCCTATATATATATGTATATATATATATATATATATATATATATATAATTGTCTTCTTAGCTCAGTGGTCTATAATACAGTAATGCATCTGCATTAAGCTTTAAATTCCCATTATAATTAATCCTATAGTTTTGATGCTAGATGTCTCCTTTGCACCAACATTTACTGTTCAAACTATGTAGTAGTTGCTAATTAATATAATCTATGTTGTTGAAAGTTAGGAGAATGATAACCTTTGAAGAAAAAAATGGCATAGTAACTTGGAGTGGACATAATGGGAGGTTTCTGAAAAACCAGCAATTCTTGTCGTGATTTTCATGAGTATACTCACTTTGTGTTAATTTACCTATTATATATTTACTACACTTGATTTCAGCCAAAAGGCTGAGAAGCGATCACCTATTAAATATTTAAGACTTGTGTACTCTTTTGTATATGTTACACTTCTATCAAAACAGTTGACTTCTTAAAATTACAGAAAATCAAAACAAACCACAGAAAAAGGCCTTTTTTTTTGTACTGAGGATGGAACCTAGGGGCCTTCTACCTCTGGGCTACACCCCCAAACCTATTTTATTTTTTAATTTGGAAACAGGGTCTTGGTACGTTGCTGAGAGCCTCATTGAGTTGATGAGGCTGGCTTCGAACCTGCCATCCTCCTGTCTCAGCCTCCCAAGTATGGAGATTACAAGTGTGTGCTACCATGCCTGGCTGAAAAAGGCCTTTTATATCCCTCATAAAGTATAATTTATTTGGAGACGTGGTATTACACTTGGGGGTGTTTGTTGTTAAAAACAAAAATTAATCTTTAACTGTTACAATCATTCAACCCGATCACAATGAACTGAGGAAAAGCAAATTCACATCTTCTATTTCAAGTTTTCTGCTAGTTTGTGTGTGTTTTAAAGTAGAAAGGGAGACAATTATTCTACATGAATTGTTGTATTTGTTTATTCTACCTTTCTCATTCTTGTTTTATTTCTCATAGTTGGACATTTATTGTTGAATTTCCTTAAGTTTAATGTGGATATGATATGACTAAACTTTATAAACTGGAATGTAAAGGCAGAACAATTCCACAAAACAGCAACACCCCCATCTGAATGCCACAGGAATAACAATCTATTAAAAGCTGGGCATGGTGGCCCACACTTGTAATCCCAATACTTGGGAGGCCAAGACAGGAGGATTGCAGGTTTACAGCCAGTCTCAGCAACTAAGTGAGACCCTGTTTCCAAATAAAAAATAAAATAGGGCTGGGGTGTAGCTTAGAGGTAGAATGCCCCTGGGTTCCATCTCCAGTACCACACACACAAAACAGTTCAAGCTGGGCGTGGTGGCACATACCTGTAATCTGAGTACTTGGGAGGCTGAAACAAGAGGATCACAGGTACACGGCCAGAAACTCAGCGAAATTCTCTGCAATTTAGTGAGATACTGTTTCAAAAATAAAATAGGGTTGGGGGTGTAGTTCAAAGGTAGAGTGCCCCTGGGTTCAATCCCCAGTAACACATTCTCTTTCTCTCTCCCTCCCTCCCTCTCTCTCTCTCCCTCCCTCCCTCCCTCCCTCCCTCTCTTTCCCTCCCTCTCTCTCTCTCTCTCCCTCCCTCCCTCCCTCTCTTTCCCTCCCTCTCCCTCTCTCTCTCTCTCTCTCTCTCACACACACAATCTGCCAAACTGAACTCATCTTTCTCACTAAGATTTTATTTTTATATGTTATCTATCTGTGGTCACACTATTCTCCAGAACTGAAGCCTCGTCAACAGTATTGGCTTGATCCTCTGCAATATCTAGCCCCATACACATGATGTAATGTTCCACCTCTGTTAGGTCTTCCTTTCTACTCTTGTCCTTTTCATTCTCGTTATTATAATCCTATTTGGTCCTCCTAGTGTCTTGCTTCAATTACTGCAAAAATCGTATTCCTGGCTCTTCCTCATTCCAGTTAATCTTTAGTTCCACCAGATTATAACTTTCCTGAGGGACCACTCTGAACATGCTACACCTTGTTTAGAAACATTCAATGGACCTACAGTCTGAATGAAGCCCAAGCCTGGCTTAAAATTTCTATGAAGAATTTCCAAAAAGAATTATTAAATTAGTCCCCTCACCTTTTCTTTGCCAATATAAAAATTCTTGTAACCATTGAAAGGATATATACAGCAAATTACAAACAGGCACTCCCCCCAAAAAAGATTCAACTCAGCATGATTTCTGAACAAAGAATGAAATAAATATGACTATCATTTAAGACAGAAGAAAGCCAAAGAAAAGTCAGAAGAAAAAAGTGTTTAAATCACATCCACAGTTGAGAAATGTTTGGTTATAGGCACACTGGAATGTTACTTTATATGAATGTAAATCTGAACCTAGTTCCAAGGCTCTGAAAACTATAAGGAATTGGAGGACATACTGTTATTATATTTAAGCACATTTCTAAGACTCTCCCCAAACTTGATTATTTCTTTCCTTACTAAAGCATAGTAGGATGAATGCTTCATGTAAAAACAAACAAAAAACCCAGTTGGCATGGTTACTACCCCTTAGCCCTTTTGTTTTTATTTATTTATTTAATTTTAATTTTTTTGGCACTGAGGATTGAACCTATGGGTATTCTACCCCTGAGCTATATCCCCAGCCCTATTTTATTTTAATTTTAATTTTTATTTTTATTTTGAAACAGGGTCTGTATATCAATTTGGAGCTGGTGTATATATGTCTGTCACCTCTGCTGGATGCAGTGTGCGCGCGCGTGCGTGTGTGTGTGTGTGTGTTTATGGGAATTGAATCCAAGGGCATTCTATCTCTGAGCTACACCCCAGCCCTATTTTATTCTTATTTTGAAACAGGGTCTCATTAGGTTGATGAGAGTCTCATTACCTGCTGTGGTTGTCCTCGAACCTGTGATCCTCCTGTCTCAGCCTCCCAAGTACTGGGATTACAGGCATGCGCCACCATGCCTGGCTCCTCTTAGCCCTTTTAAAAGGAGGAATTTATTTTTCTCATGACAAGATAAAACTTGAAACATCCTCCCATTACAAGAATACCTCCTAGAGATAATGATTCTGTAGTGGCTAATTCAGTGTTTACAGTAACTTTACAGAATATAACTACTGAAAATCATCTATATGTGCCAAGGAATATATTCTACTTTCAACATGAAAATCATTACAGTGTTTAACTTTAGGTACATATAAAATATTAGGAAACGGATACAAATTTAAGTACAGTAAAATCTAGACCAGGGATGGCAAACAGATTTTATTTTGCACACCAGCTCTGAAGAACATTGTGTTTTGAATAAGGTGCCTTTGAAGCTCTGCTTTTACTCATTGGGAAAGAGTATTATAACCAATTAGTAATGTTGGTCAGAGACATAAGAAAGGACAAATAATGTCATTAGTGTCATGTATTTGCCATCCCTGTGCTACTGTACTTCAAATAATCTCATAAAATGTATAATTTTAAATTACTTACTGCTTCAACAGAGTTACATTCTCGCCTCGTTTCTAAATAACGTAGTGCTCGTTTTTCTTCTTCTTTTAATTTAGCATCTGCCTGTGCAGAAGCAAAATAGCAATCATTTTAAGAATACCAAGAATATCAAGAGAATAGCTCAAATGATCAAATGTGTGAAGTTCCTGACTTACATATTTCATATAATTCTGTACACCATTTTGTTGTAAATATGAGGGTGCTTGTGTTCTATAAAATCTCTCTGTTGAATCCAAGTATGCTTTCTCAAAATTGTCCCTATAAATTTGAAGCTTATCTTCAGGATTAGAACAAAGGTTAACTGCAAAACAGAAAGTAAAATTTCAAACAGTATTTTCAGTATAATAATGAAGAGCAAATATTGAGGAGTCATTATGTGCAAGATGACAATGCTGATAAGAACATATAATCATTTAAGACAAAATCGTTCATAAAAAACTTAAAAAGAACATAGCAGAAGCCAGGCATGGTGGCGCATGCTTGTAATCCCAGTACTTGGGAGGCTGAGACAGGAGGATTGCAGGTTCATGGCCAGCCTCAGCAAGTTGTGAGACTCTCATCAACCTAGTGAGACCTTGTTTCCAAATAAAAATAAAAATAAAAATAGGGCGGGGGTATAGCTTGGAGGTAGAATACCCCTGCATTCAATCCCCAGTGCCACAAGGAAAAAAAAAAAAAAGAAGATAGCAAAAAGCAGTAAAGTAACAAATAAATACAAATAAGGATATGGACTATTTTTGAATGGGAAAGAGACTAACTTCTAAGTCCACAATCAAGAATTCATTCAACAGATGGGATTTAAACTGAATCTTAAGGAACAAAAGAAAATTTGCGTAAGAGAAGATTAGCAACATTAGTACACAAATATTCAGAAGTAGAAAAGCACAAGCTATAATGACTAGGTGGTCTAAGTTGACTGTAAGGTTAATAGAAGATATGGTCGAATGGTAAGTTAGAAATGGTTGTGAAGAGGCTGAGACAGGAGGATCACAGGTTTGCAGCCAGCCTCAGCAATTTAGTGAGGCCTTCTGCAACTTAGTGAGACCCTGTTTCTAAATAAAATTAAAACAGGACTTGGGGTGTAGCTCAGAGGTAGAATGCCCTGGGTTCAATCCCCAGTACCACAAAAACAGAAAAAAAGAAAAGAAAAAAAGAAATGGTTGTGAAGATGCTAGGTGTGGTACTGTAATGCTACTACTTGGGAGGCTGAGACAGGAGGATCGTGGCCAACTTCAGCAACTTAGCCAGGTCCTCCACAACTTAGTGAGACAATGCTTCACAATAAAAGTAGGTCTGCTCAGAGGCAGAATGCTCCTAGGTCCAATCCCCAGTACCACACACACAAGAAATGGTTGTGAAGAGCCTCAAATCTCAAACTAAGTAGCCTGAATTTAGCATGGAACACCATAAAAGAATAGGTAGGAAAAAATACCAATAAAAACATACTTACAAATTAATCCTGTGACCAATACACGGGTTCAATGATAGTAATAAAATTACTGTAAGAAGATTGTTTCAAAAGCCTACATACAGAATATAAATAGGTCAAAAAGGATGGTAGTTGAAATAAAAAGAAATAAATTTCAGGGAAACGGTAATGAAAATCTAAAGACTTAGCCGTGGTGGTGCCCGCTTGTAATCTCAGTACTTGGGAGGCTGAGACAGGAGGATCACAGGTTTGCAGCCAACCTCAGCTACTTAGTGAGGCCCTCTGCAACTTAGTGAGACCCTGTTTCAAAATAAAGAATAAAATGGGGCTGGGGCTGTAGCTCAGAGGTAGAATGCCCCTGGGTTCCATCCCCAGTACCAAAAAGAAAAAAAAAAAAATTTAAAGACTTGATAACTAAAGAAACATGGGAATAATGAAGAAAAGCCAGTCAAAAAGAACTCGAGTAAGTCTTTCTTTGTTCATTCATTCAACAAATACTTACTGAGGGTCATTTTGTGCCAGGCATGCTGTTTTCAATAAAGATGGAGTATCAACAAGATACTTTAAAAAAAGTATTATTTCTCCTAAAAAGGAGAAACAGGTACTATGTATGAATCACTAGGTGAGAGGACTAGTCTGGGAATTAGGAAAGGTCTTCATGAGAAATAAAAGATGAGGATAATTAGAAGAGTATTCTAAGTCAGAGGAAATAATGCATGTGATTAAAAGTACAAATGAAAATATTATTGTCAATAGCTGAAAAGGCAGGAAAGAATGTACACAGGGAAGTAACTTCCTGTAAATAAATACAAAACCAGTTACCTTTTACAAGCTATAGATTCATATTTATATTTCTCTAATTTAGGTCACTAAAAAGATTTACAAGCCAAGATATTAATAATATGGAGAAAATCTGACACAAAAATATGAATCTTTGTAGGTTTCTTTAAAGTAGAATTAATAGCCGGGCGTGGTGGTGCACGCTTGTAATCCCAGTACTTTGGGAGGTGGAGACCGGAGGATCCGGGTTCATGGCCAGCCTCAGCTCTCTCTCTCTCTCTCTCTCCATCTCTCTCTCTCTCTCTACTTAGTGAGGCCCTCCGCAACTTCCTGAGACCCGGTTTCAAAATAAAATATAAAAATAGGGCCGGGGGTGTAGCGCAGAGGTAG
>PVJS01019360.1:0-33799 GCA_004027185.1 Glis glis | reverse complement strand
GAGGATCCGGGTTCACGGCCAGCCTCAGCTACTTAGTGAGGCCCTCCACAACTTAGTGAGGCCCTGTTTCAAAATAAAGAATAAAAAATAGGGCTGGGGGTGTAGCTCGGAGGTAGAATGCCCCTGGGTTTCATCCCTAGTACTACAAAAAAAAAAAAAAGAAGAAATTAAGATGATAATTAAAGCTCAGAAAAAGAAAAGCTGAACTAAAGTTGCTGTAGTGAATGCATGTCACTATGCATAACTGCAATATATATCCATTTTAAAGTATATATGTACCAAAGATTTCAACAAAAATTTGTTGAATATGTATGATATGCAAATAACTAGGGAAGGCACTGTTGGATGGAGTTAGGAAAGAGAAGGAAAACACAGAGTTTGCCTTCTAATTGCCTATGCTTAAAGGCAGAAGGTCAGCACAAAATAGAGCCTAAAACCCACAGCATATGGGACAGAAAATAATGGATTCTTGCTGGCAAGGATCAAAAAAAGACCCGAGAAGGCATTTACTTTTGAGTTGAGCACCAAAAGATGAATATACTTCCCTTAACTCTGAAGAGGAAATTTGAAGTTAAAAGACATAATAAGCAAGTCGATGACATAAAAGCAAATTATCACTAGGCAGCCCATTTCAAAGTTAAAAGAAATTATACCATATGAGTAGATACATTTAAACTACTAAATTGCTGACATACTTTTGAAAAACTGCCTAGTAATATAAATTATATTTTACTCTTTACTTTAACATCTTTGCTTTTAGAAATGTCCTCCTAAATGCCACATCTTTATTAATACGTAACATAATCATTATGCTAGACAATGTTTTGTTCTTACTTTATTATATTTACATTTTTCTTATGTCTAAATTTCAGGGTATGTTGAGGAAGGAAAAGAAATCTTCATGTTTTCTATGTTGTCGTCTCGTGTTTTCTAACCATATATGTGCTCATGTGCCACATAACAGGATGTTGGTCATTAGCAAACCATATGTACAATGCGGTCCCTTAGTGATGTCATGGCCATCTTAGTTTGTATAAATACAATTTATGATCTTTACACAAAGATGAAATTGGCTATTGATGTAGTTCCCAGAATATATATATATATATATATACACACACACACACACACATATATATATATATATATATATATATATATATATATATATATATAAAATGTTGGATATACTAAAGGCTCCAATAAGCCTATTTCAATTTATGGCACTAACTTGCATGTCAAGAACAGATCTCTCGTGCAAGCCATACTAACTCTAGAGATGAAGAAAAGCAGAGATTTCGACTATATTTGAACTAATTTGGTGACTAAATAAAGTCAGTTGAAGAAGAAAATAAAAAAGTGCAATATACCAAATGTTTGATAGGCAATGAAAAAGCACTCACTTAAAATGGGCATAAGGGAAGAGGAGCAAATTTTATTCTCCAAATGGTAGACAGTAATGAGTATAAGTGTGTGTATTGGGAGAAGACTGTGAGACAGAACATGTATATGTATGTTCATATGTACACAGGGATATGGTTTACATTGATTTATCAGTTCAAAAACTAAAAGTAAAATTTCTTCATTTTTCATTATTTTTTACTTTTTGATATAAAGTTTATCAGTTGAGAGTAAAATAAAACAGAGCTAAAGTTAAATCATTGCTGAATAGGGCACATTTTATTCCAATCTGGATTAGGATATTGATTCAAATCAAAATTTTAAAGGTCAAATGTTCAAAAAGTCTTCAAAACAGTTTATAACTTGCAGGTTTTTTATTAGAAGTCAAGTTGAGTGACTGATATTTACACATCAGATCAATAAATCTAAGGTTCGTTTTATAACCACTGTCATTTAATGTTATTAAGTGTATAAAAACTACTAATCTCTGAACTCCCTTTTAAATTATAGTGAAGTATTGACATTTTCAAGTCTTAATTAAAATTAGATTGTATAACACAACTGACCTTAATATAGTAATAAGGACCTTTAACAGAAGAACAAGATGAAACTAAAATTTTATAGAAAAGACTCTGCCTCTTTAAGAGGCCCCTTATTATTTAAAAAGTATTGTTTTTTAGCAAACTGTATTTGATTGTATCATTTTAAAAATGTAGTTTAGTTTCAGGTGCAATAACTGAATTCTGTCAAGGAAATCTGTATTGTATTACAGAAATTAAGTAAAGCTCTAGACTTCACTCAACCTTCTTGAAAACTCAGTATTCATTCAACAAATATTAATTGAGCACCTTCAATCTGCCAGTCGGTTGGGATGCAGCAAGACAGACAGATGTTCTCTCTTCCCTCCATGTGATAATATAGTGAGGATATATAATTAAACAAGTCATTAAAATCCAACAAGACAAGCGTTATAATAATGGAAACAGGGTTCATGCTCTGTATGGAAAAAACTCCATGAAGTAGGAAAATTCCAAGCTAAGATTAATTATTAATCAGAGTTAATAGATACCACCTGTACTTACAGGTACAGAGGTAAAAGAGAATGGGCATTTTGAAGAAATTAAAAGAATCCCCCTGGTAAGGCAAAGAGCACACGGATTTCAGTGGCAATACTATTGAGAAAAAGAGGCTGGAAAACCATATAGAGGTGTTTGCAATTCTTCCTCAGGGCAATAAGAAATCACTGAAAAAATTTAATGTGAGAAGTCACAGATATTATAATAGCTAATATCTGTTGACTATATTCCAGACCCTGATATGCATCCTTTATATGCATCAACTTTAATTTTTACATGAACCCAGTAAGATAGAAATGATTATTTTTCTCATCTTACAGTGAGAAAATTGGGAATCAGAGAAGTTAAGATAACTTGCAAAAACCTAATTAGCTAAGATAGGGTAGAATCAGAGTTCAAATCTACTCATTCTGGTTCTGAGGATGAAGAAAAGCAAAGATTCCAAATATATAGTGGTACTAGGGATTCTACCTCTAATGCTACACCCCTAGCCCGGTTTTATTTTTTATTTTGAATCAGGGTCTCACTAAGTTGCTGCCTAAGATGCAGAAGCTGGTCTTGTACCTACAATTCTCCTGTCTCAGCCTCCCGAGTACTAGGATTACAAGTATAGGCCACCATTCCCAGCTTAAAATAACTTGATAACTAAATAAAGTCAGGTGAAGAGGAAAATAAGAAGGTACAATATACAGAATGTTTGATAGGCAATGAAAAACCACTCATACTGTTCTAGATACTTGGGATACATCATCCATAAATTCCCAAATTGGCTTACTACCTCCTTTCCAGAAAAAAAAAAAAAACCTTAGTGCCCTCCTGGTGCTTCCACTGCCCTTTTGTTTTTATTCAATGCCCCCCAATTACACATGAGGCTACTACTGCCCCTGTACCCCTTGATTGGTCCAGTATACTCCCACTGCAGGGGTGGTATTCTCCAACCAAGGAATCTATGTAACAATGGGGAGGAAAAGATATCCTGGAACTGAACTGTTTCAATCAGCATCTTCATGGCTATAATCCAGAACACCTGAGAAGGGAGAGAGAGAAAAAGAGAGAGAGGAGAGAGAGAGACAGAGAGAGAGAGAAAGAGAGAGCAAAGGATCTGCTCTCACATCATGGAGACCAGAACCCAAGAGAGCAGCGATCTCTAAGGTCACCCTCCATGGACTGCTCCTCAGCCACCAAGCCTGACTTGATTCCTTGGCTGCGTTGATTCCTTGAGGTCTAGAGGGACATTCTAAATCTAAACTACAACATGAACATTTTGGCAAGGGAAGCAAATAAAGTACATAATGTTAGAAGATGCAAAGTACCATGTAAAGTAAAATGAAAATAGGCTGGATATTGGGATCTAGAATCAAGGGATGAGTTGGGGTAGAGAGTGGTTTGTGATTTTTAAATGAGACCATCCAGGGAGTGACAGTATGAAGAGAAGGTGACTAAGTACTGGGCTAGTGGGCACTCCAACCCTTAACTGTCTGGGGGGAAAAAACATAAGAATCAGCAAGGGAGAGCAGAAATAAGTGTTAATTAGGTGGGAAGAAAATCAAATAAGCTGCCTCATGAGAGAATGCCAAGGAAGAAGTGATCAACTGTATCGGATGTTTCTGATTGATCAAGTAAGATATAGTTTGATCATTCTCAATTCGTTTAGCAGCATGAAGTCATTAGTAATTTCAACAAGTACCCTTTAAGTGATGAGAGCAAAGGCACGAAGAGGTGAGTTTAAGAGAGAATGGAGCCGAGCATGGTGGTGCAAACCTGTAATTCCAGTACTTAGGAGACTGAGACAGGAGCATCGCAGGTTTGAGGCCAGCCTCAGCAACCTAGCAAGACCCTCAGCAACTTTTTTGTTAAGACCTCACTTTTTTTTTTTTTTTTTTTTTGCAGAACTGGGAATTGAACCCAGGGGCATTCTACCTCCGAGCTACACCCCCAGCCCTACTTTTTTATTCTTTGAGACAGGATCTCACTAAATTGTGGAGAGCCTCACTAAGTAGCTAAGACTGGCCACGAACCTGCGATCCTCCGGTCTCTGCCTCCCAAGTACTGGGATTCCAAGCGTGCGCCACCACGCCCAGCTAGGACCTCACTTTTTAAATTACCTTAAGTAGCTGGACATGGTGGCGCACGCTTGTAATCCCAGTACTTGGGAGGCTCAGCCAGGAGGATCGCAGGTTCGTGGCCAGCCTCAGCTACTTACTGAGACCCTCTGCAACTTAGTGAGACCCTGTTTCAAAATAAAGAATAAAAAATAGGGCTTGGGGTGTAGCTCAGAAGTAGAATGCCCCTGGGTTCAATCCCCAGTACCACACAAAAATAAGTAAATAAATAAATAAACTGTCTTAAGTATAAATAATCATTTTGAAGCTGCCTGCTCTTCATCTTGCTTTCCTCATCCTCCATGCTGTAATATTTTCAGCCATTGTCTGCCTTGTCCTCATTAAAAGATTCTAATATATAAAAAAAATAGGGCTGGGGGTGTAGCTCAGAGGGAGAATGCCCCTGGCTTTAATCCCAGTACCACGCAAACAAAATAATAATAAAATAAAATATGAAATGAAAAGTTAATAGAAAAATGGGAGTAGAGGGGTGGACAATAGTGAGCGTCAGTGTCAGGATTTTTGCTGCAGTGGACAGACCAGTAGGCAACCAAAAATATGAGCCTGGAGCTTTAAGTAAGCAGTAAGTATTTGGAAATCATTTAATATATGCTAAGTGCAATTTTAAAAGTCCTGAGGATATAGAAATGAAAGTGGCACTGCTCCTTTCCAAGCAGCTCAGTGAAAGAAGAGTGAAGAGACATTAAAATAGAGCTGTATAATTGCTGCCACAGAAGGAAACCGAGAGTGTTATAAGTTCACATAAGAGGGCATTTATCCAGACTAAGTGGGACAAAGAATGCTTCCGTAGAGTAATTGACACATGAAGTGGGTGTTGACAGCTAAGACAAAGTTACTGAGATGAAGGGAAGGGGAAAGGAAAGCAAGTCTAGAATTAATCCAAGCAAAAGGCATTGTGACTACAAAGGCAGAGTCCTGAACTGCAGTACTCCAGCGGTTTGGGAGGGTAGGACCCAAGGATGCAGGAGGGGACGGTATTAGCAAGAGAAGTCAAGCACCAGAACACTGTTGTACAGAAGAGGGGATTTTTTTTTTCCTAAAGGGCAAAAAAGATTAATGGACAGTCTTTGAGTTGGGTCAAGTAAGGATTAGATTTGCCTTTTTAAATCATGACTCAGCAGTAGAGGGAATGGATTAATGGAGGAATTTGGGAACGTGTAAAGCAATTGGCTAAGTATTTTTTGAGAATCAACCTATCTAAATGTGCTAGCTGAAGCTGTAAGAATGAATATTATAGGAAAGTGAAGTTTACAGCTGAACTCATCTTGCAAGAATATAGTGTCATGACCCTGGATAAAGTTTTTTAATGGCATTAGACTCTTAACTCTTTTTCATAGCCTTCCTACTACTGTATTCTCTTTCAAACCATTACTTCGGACATATTGGTCTTCTTTTTATTCCCAGAACTCTTCAATGACTTCTTTTTGGCCACCTGTGCCCTGAGTGAATAGAGTGCTCTTTCTCCCCGTGGGCACATAGCACCGAGTCCCATATTTCCAGGACTCGACTTCAGGCTAGTTTCTTAGAAAGCTTCCTGCTCCACACCACCATCTAGAGTAATGGTCACTTTCAATGGTGTGACTCTTTTAAAATTCTTTGCATAATATTTCTGGCATCATCTTATTTTATTACTTTGATTGGCTGATTGATTTACTGTCTATTTTTCCCCCAAACTTCAGTCTGTTGAACTAGGGTGTGAGCTGTACAAGAGTAGAAATCTTTTCTGTCTCTACCCCTGAGTCCCTGCACCTGGAACTGTACCTGAAAGGTAGCAGCTCAACAAATATTGACTGAGTGAAGGAAGGAATCAACTAAACTCTGTATGTTTATTATTTTTTAAAGGGAAATGTATTTTTTTCTGGCTTTAAAAAGAACTGCTGATAGCAAAGTCTGAGAGATAATCACAACACTAAGTATAACATGATATGCAGACTGGATCCTAAAAGAGAAACAGAGTATAAGGGAACTAAGGAAATCTGAAAGAATTATGGGCTTTAGACAATGTTAATATATCAGTATTGGTTGACTAATAAAAAATGTACTTTACTGATGTATGATGTTAATAATAGAGGAAATTGTGTGTGCATGTATGTATATATAAAAGTATATAGGAACTCTCTGTACTACTTGATCAAATTTTCTTTCTCTTTTATTTTTGGCAGTGCTGAGGATTGAACCCAGGGCCTTATGAATGCTAAGCAAGGGCTCTACCACTGAACCTCTGAACCACATGCCCAGCTCACTAAATTTTTCTATAAATCTAAAACTATCCCCCAAAATTATGTCTATTAGTTTTTTAAAAAGGACTTTCTCATAAACACTTGAAAATACAAAAGTACATAAATTGAAACCTGAAAATCCATTTATAGAACACCACATCAGTCAAAAAGAATCACTTTTGATAGTTTTGTGTATTCTTCCAGACTTGTGAATATTTACACATATATACAAACAATGTGATCGCTATATTAATCTTGTTATCTGGGGTTTTATTTTTGTTTGTTTTTTGATTTTTATTTGAAAATATATCACACCTTGGGAAGCTGAGACAAGGATTGCAGGTCTGAGGACAGCCTCAGCCAACAAAGTGAGACTCTAAGCCACTTAGTGAGACCCTGTTTCAAAACAAAACAAAACAGAACAAAACACAATTGGGCTGGGGGTATAAGTCAGAGGTAGAATGTCCCTGGGTTCAATCCCCAGTACCACAAAAATGAACAAGCCCCCAAAAATAAAAAATAAAAAATATATATTTATATCTCACCTATATTTCTAAGTCAATAAAATCTACCTTATTCTTGTGGCTTATTCTTACTGTAATAGTCTATTCATGTAGTTTCATCAAAGTTCGTTTGTTTTGTTACCCAAACCCCAACCCAAATCTACCCTGTGATCATTCCTACACACTCAGGGAGGAATGCTATTCCATTGTGGACATAGGATAGCTGTTTCCAAAGTCCTAAATCCAGGCAAGGCAAATGATACTGTTTTATAATTTACAAGATTTATAAGGAAACATTATAAATCAGGAGTCTGGAAGAAGATAGTCCTCCCTAATATGATGTTTAAAACGCTGGTAATAGTTGATTGCTTTGAGGAAGGAGAGCTGAATGACTAAAGGAGAAGTGTGAGGGGGGCTGAGCTACAGAACTCCAAAGGAACACCATTTAAAAGACAACACTGTTGGCAGTGTGCCTTGGAGTTGACAATGCAGGAGTTTTGGTGGGAGGAAGACATATTTATTATTTTAGCTTCAGCTATTCAAAAATTACTTAAAATAAGAAAACTACAGTTTGAGAATACTTTGAAATAAGAATTTTTTAACAAAATGATTAACCTCAGACTATGACAAAACAATCAAAAGAACATTTTAATCTGTATTTAGGATTCAAAAGTAACTCTACTATTGCCAGGAGTTTATGGTAGATTATTATATTAAAACTGGATGTGGCTTTCACCATGTATCATTAAATAAGAAAAAGAAAGAATACTTTAGTTCTTCTGAGAATTCTAGTTGCCCAATATTACTTTTTTCCCCAATATTACTTTTAAATTAGACAGAGTCATTGGATGCTATGTCCAACTGCAAAGCCTGCCTATTAATGTAGTATTTTGCTATTCAAATAGGGTAGCCCTTGAGATATAATCAGAAGTTGTTGGGTGAGACTTGTGGGAAGCATTAAAAGGGACAAATACTTTAGTTACTTGTCCTTTTCCCTCTTCCGATTTGGAGATTAACCTGAGTAGCCACATTCTCACCTGGAAGGTGGAAGCCACGTGCTAAAAATAACAGAGCAAAAAATACTGGAAGAGCAAGGCATGGTGGTACATGCCTGTAATCCCAGCAACTAGGAATACTGAGACAGGAGGATCACAAGTTTGAGGCCAGGCTGGACAATTCAGTGAGATCCTGTCTCAAAATAAAAAAGAAAAAGGGCTGGGGATGTAGCTCAGTGTAGTGCCCTTGGCCTTGATCTCCACCCAGTAACACAATTTAAAAAGTATATACTGGAGGCTGACTCTGAGGATTGTCTGGAGTTTTCCAGCTAATCCTGGTCTACCTCATCTTCGTTTTGTTAAGTGTGTGACAACAGGCCCTGGCTTATTTGAATAACCAGAGTTATTTTTCTGTTACTACAGTCTATATAAAATACATACAGGAGATAAAGAAAAAGATAAAAAATTTAACTCTATTGCAAGCAGCCCTAAAAAAATCATTTGTTTGGTTCCAAACCATCACACAACTACTTTATTGCAAATTACACTTTAAAACTTCCATTTCTTTTCTGACCTGTACCAGAAAAGCTAATGATAGTTTTAGAAAGTAGGATCTTAAATCTGTAATGCTTTTCCTTCTGGTTAGCTATGTGATCATAAAGCTATTAAATAAATAGCAAAGTAAATTGATGCACATTCTCTTGCATTTGCACAGAAATAATATCCAGTTATATTTTACGTATTTAAAACTTTTCTGAAGGTAAACTATGTTCAAAAGCAATGGTGCATAGAATGGACTTTAAGTAAACAGTTTTATAATTAAGTAATGACTTGGACTTTGATCTGGAAATTAAATGAGAGAAGAGAATACAAGTGGGTGAAAATAAAGGAGAAAATGTTTTTTTGTTGTAGATGAAAATAATTGTACTTAGGAATAGAACAGCGCTTTCCCCCCATCGTCTTTGGAATAGTTTTCTGCTGCATTCGTAAACTATGTCTATACAGACAGCAGCTGGATCATTTGTTTATTTATAGGAAGTGTTCAAAATGGAAGAGGCAGAAATGACTTTGCAAAGCAGCCACCGCTGCCTGGCTTGACACAATCGCCAGGGGAATTCGGAGAGATTCCCAGAATGATGTTTTATTCCACGTCAAAGCAGGATCTCCACCATCCAACACCTATCCAACACCTGTCCTTTGGAGGTCTTTTAGATTTACTAATTGACCTCTTCAGTCTTTTAATAATACCTGTATGATTTTACTCTGCTTCTGTGTCATAGGATTTTACCGTCTTCTGATTCAATTGCTTTGTAGCAGCAGTTAGTGACTACAACTTATAGGAGGGAATCCTTATAACCATTCTTTATCTAAAGGAAACTACTCGGGTTTTGTAGATGGAAGTTACTTTCTTTGATCCCAATGTCTTTTAACAATAGGTTCAGGGCCCCAGAAACATGCAGGGTGCAGATTTATATTTTCTCTTTTACTGACACAAATCAAGTGCAGATTTATCAAGCTGTGAAATATATTAAGTTCACAGGGTTTTAACAAAGGGTTACCAAACCACGAGAACCTGCTGTGATTCAAACTACTTTCAGATGTCCTTTTAATTATATTAAATGAAAGTTTGGGTTGGCTTTGATGCTTATGGGCAAACATCGAAATCTCTTGAAAGAGCTGCTAAAAGTACTCCCTGTTGCTGTAGTTAATATACTACATTGTATGCACACTGCTAGCCAATTTATTCTAGCCGCTTTAACAAGGATATCCAGCCTGACAGGCCACACAGAATAGTATCACAAGTCAAGCAAAGCACAAATCATTAGAGGACTACGAAAGTTGTTTGACATGCACCACGGAGCTCTTTGTCACACAGCCAATTAAGTGACCAAACAAGGAACTTGAAAATACTCATTAATTTCTTCCTAGCAGTATAAACGGAGCTTAGGATCCTTCTTGTCTTGTGCACCAAAGGGACACAAGTAAAACAGGCATAATTCAATTTGCACATTGTCAAAGGTGCAAGTAGCAACTCTGGTTCACAGAAAGTCTACTTTAATGACACACAAAAAATGAAAAGAATGGGCAAAAAAAAAATGTTTGGTATTACGTATAATAATACAGATATCTAGGTTTGGAAGTTTTTTTTATATTAATCAACAGTTGACATTACTTTTATCTTTGAAAAGCTGTATCAGCATTTCACAGTAGATTCAGCAACACTTAGTATCAATTCCTTTTTTTTAAAAATAAGAATTTCAGGTGACTCCAGGATATCAGACTCTCCAGGTCCTCCATGTCCCCGAAGGTTCTCCAGTCTCTACTGCTGGCTTCTCTTCCTCTCCCTGACCTCTTACTATTAAGGTATACTGGTCTCAGACCTACATTCTTTTCTCTACACTCACTCCCTGGAGGAATTCATCTAGCACAGTGACTTTAAATGTCACTCTAAGTTTAATACTTATCAATTATTTCTAGGCTGACATGTCAACTCAGCTTGTGTATTTAACTGCATATTTAATATTTATTTTGCCCATCTAACAGGACTCTCAAACCTAACATGTCCCCGTAGTGAATTTCTTTTCTTGTCCCTTTCAAATTGGTCAATAATAGACCATCTCAATAAATAGCAACCTCATCTTCACAGTTGCTCAGGCTAAAGCTTTCTGTTATTTCAACTCTGAAACCTTACCTTTCACTTCTTACCAAATCCTTTTTGTTTCACTCTTAAAAAAACAACAACTTAAATCTGAATTATGTTCTCAGCATTCAGCACAAATATGCTCATCTAAATGACTGTCATGGCCCTATTGGTCACCCTGCTTCAGCACTTACTTTTCCAGGATGAAAGGAGGATATACTCTACTTTTAAAGCGCACCAGATCATATTATCCTTCTGCTCAGAAGTCTGCATTGTTTAACTGGGTATCTTGGGATAAAAGCTGAAGTCCTTACCCTGGTCTTCTGGAATCTGGGCCCTTGCACACAGCAGAATCATTCCCTATCACCCTTCCTCCTTTCACTCTGCTCCAGTTGTCCTGGCTCCCTTAATCGCCAAAAGGCATACTCTCACTGCTGGGTCTTTCCTTTCTTTCAGCCAGAATGTTCTCTTCTGCTAATTTGCATAGAGGATTCCTTCATCTCCTTCAGAGTCAAATACTGCCTCAGTCAAATACTGCCTCAGTAATCCACTTCTTGTTTTCTTGTTTTATTTTTCTCCTTAGCATTTATCATCACCTGACATACCCTATATTTTACATATTTAGCATACTGTCATATTCTGCCACTAGAATTTCACCCTAGGAAAGAGAGCAGGAAGTTTTGCCCGTTATGTGCTCTGCTATATTTCCAGTGCCGTAAGATTATTGGATACATGTGCAAGGAGCAATACTTGAATATTTTTGTTATTGACTACTATGTGGTATGTTTTTTCCAGTCCAAGATAGAGATTGGTTTTGTGTTGCTAGTACCTAGGGTAGAGACTTCTAGTAGATTATTTAGGTAAAACAAACAAACTAAATAAATAAAATATGATCAAATTATAGTTCTGAATTGAAATAAGAGGGCTTATTTGGAATACTCTGTAAGTTTTAAAAAACACAAAAAACACCTGCCTTTCAAAAATAAAAAAAAAGAAAGCCAGGTGCATGTGTGTTTTATTTCTTTTTAATTCCCATGTATTCACTTCTTTTTATTTCTGATCCATTCTCAACCCATATGTAGGTAATAGCAAGTTCAAAAAATTACTGAAAAGATTCACATCAATACCTAAATTTACTTATATTTCCCAATAAGCAAGGTTGAATCTTTAGGGAGTACACTCCTCCTCTGAGATTTGTAGGACCAAAAGAAACACAAAACTACTCATAAAAATGAAAACATATACCTTCACTAGGAAAATGTCCTCCTTTTGAAGCAATAAGAAATGAACATCAGTATTTCTCAATTGTTTCAGCTGAACAATATAAATAAATATTACTATTTAAAGGATGCCAATTTGAAGTTGAAAAAAAGTGGCAAAGTCCTGGTTACATGGATAGAACCTGAGGCAGTTGTTCTTAAGCTGTTTGAGGTTATACCCTACTCCTAGATTCTCATTAGAACCACAGAGGTCTCTTTGGAACCATATGGTTTTTTACTGGCTCATGGATTACACTCCCCAGCCTTCCCCTGCCTGAACCCATGGCCAGAGTCAAGAACTTTTGCAGTCCATATGTACTGACATGGCTATCATCAAAAAGATAGAAAACAACAAGTGTTGGTGAGGATGTGGAGAAACTGGAATGCTCATATATGGTTACCAGAAATCTAAAATGGGGTAGCCACTTTTGAAAACAGTTCAAATTTTTATTTCCTCCTTTAACATTGACTTATTGTATTTTCTTTTTGTTTTCCTTCTTTCAAGATGATAACTTTTAATCAGAGTCTCCTCTGAAAATAAAAGTATCTCAAAGTCAATCATATTTGTGTATGACCTTAGTGTAAAAGCACAAAGTAATTATCACACAGCCTTTGGAACTTAGTCACAAACAAACAAAGAACTATTTCACTTGGCTCCATCCCTGAAATACAGTGCAAAAAAATCAGTAAGTATAACCCAAATGATGTATCCTGCCTTCTACTATTAAATAATATAGCCAACCCTGCTATAATAGTATCATAGGGGTTAGGAGCATAAGCTTCCAAATCAGGATGAGCTAGCTTTAAATTAAGGGCCCTGTCAATTATTGTGTGACTTTATGAAAGTCATTTAACCCTCTCTTAACTTACAGAAGTGAAAATGTAAGTTCTGTAAATTAAGAATTATAATAATCATATCATGGGGCTGTTATAAATTTTAAATAAGAATGTAAGCTCATTGCTCTTCACAATAATGGCCAAATAATTAGTGTCTAGGAAATGTCTTATTCTTAATAACAAATCACTGTTATTCTTAATCATAGGGTTGAAGAAGCCAGGCATACATGTCAGCAGAGTAGGGGCAATGTCATCAGCTCTAGGGTGGCCTGGAACCAGTCATTCCCCAGGTCTCAGCCAACTCATCTTCATCTCTGAGATCTCTTCTTGAATATTACAAAGTAGCTATTTAATATGCATGTGTGACACAGCCTTGTTTTCTTGGGCATAAAACTTAATACTCTCTTTTTAAATAAAGATATTATGCCCAAGATACAGTGTTATATTTTACTATAGCATATATCAATATCTATCTCTCAATGGACAACAGGGATTTTAGTGTAATATAAATTACAACTAAAGAAAAATAAAGTATATTAGACTCATTGGGGGGGTTGTTAAACTCTGATTGGAAATATGATGTCTTTTAGGAGATTCCATATTATTTTAAAAATTGTACCAACAATCTTTTAGCTGTCAACCTACAGATCAGTTATCATAGTTTAGAGGCGACAGTTCAGATTTCACTGTGATTTTATTTGTCTGTGAAATGAATTAAAGTAGGAAGCAAGAAAATGTAAAAGGTAGATCTAGATAATTCATAAAATAGATACCAAACCTCTAAATAATCAAAATCTAAATGGATTTAGATGGGCAAAGTCAACCCTAGAAAAATCATTGATTATGCATTTGGAAAGGCCATTTTTTAAGAACCTCAGGATGGCTAAGCAATCATCGTATATAAAATTTAATACCTAAAGCCTTTCGAGTATATGAAATAGTCTCAGGACTATTTCATAAATAGCTCTGGAGGTGCCCTGAACATGGAAACAAGAGGAAATATAAAATTAGTCCATATGATTCAAGTAGAGTAATGTTTAGATTACTTTTACTGTGGAATTTCATGGAGTAGTAATGGGCAGAAGTAGTGTGGAGTACTACTGAGTAGAGTGTTTCCGCTTCACCAATACTCTGTTTGTATGTGGTCTTATCAGATGTTTAGTCAATCGCTGAAACATTTATTCACAGCCAGTCAATTATAACACCAGGAAATCAGCCATTGAATAAACTATGCTATTAATTTTCCATCAGAGATTCATGTTTGAATGACCATGCATTTCACAGATTTAAATACCGAAAGGCTAATTATCCCAAAGGCCCCATTAAATAGATAGCATAGATTGCAGTCAAAAACAATCCTAGTATTGCTCAAAAATGATCTTCAGCTGAACAATAATTTCTGTACCTATTGCACACAGTACGAGTATATATATATATATATATATATATATATATATATATACACATACATACATATATATAATCGTTTTCTTTTTTTTTTGCAGTACCGGGGATTGAACCCAGGGGCGTTCTACCTCCGCGCTATACCCCCGGCCCTATTTTTTTATACTTAATTTGAAACCGGGTCTCACGAAGTTGCGGAGGGCCTCACTATGGAGAGAGAGAGAGAGAGAGAGAGAGAGAGAGAGAGATTGAGAGCTGAGGCTGGCCGCGAACCTGGATCCTCCGGTCTCGGCCTCCCAAAGTACTGGGATTACAAGCATGAGCCACCACGCCCGGCCTATATAATCTTTTTCTAAACCTTAACAGTTTCTTATACACAGAGATCAGTTATTTTATAAAGTGCAACTTAAATGCTTATCTTCCTAATCTCTGTTCAATGTGCATTTTTTCTTTAAAATGACTTTCCTCAGAAAATGCCCTTATTATTCTAATGACTTCAAATTCAGAATAAAACTCATAAGAAAAAAATGAGATTTTACATTCTGTTACTTTTTAATTGCTCACTCTGTTAAAAAAAAATTCTGAGAGCAAAAGTAGTAAGGATTGATGGAGTTCGGGATATGATACCCAAAATCTGGCACTGAGGCATTTGAAAAAACATCAGAAACAGAAAGGTTACTTGCACCTTCCCCCTGCCCTTCTTCCCTGAAGCAACTCATAAAACTAAGAAAGAATTTTCTGACCTTCCTCTGAAGCAGTTCTTATCTTCATTGGAGCAGTGCCCTCACTATATCCAAAGAAAAGAGTCAAAGACAGATGTCAAGAAGAATCTGCACCAACAGGCCCGGCTAAGTTTGCCTCAGCTTATTACTCCCTTGGTCAAAGCAGACTTATCCAGGACTGTCCATTCTTCCTCAAACCTAAGCATAAAACCACACAAGTCTCCTCGCTTCTCTGAGTCATCATTTCCAAAGGCTGTGGTGTCAAAAGAACAACTTATGAAGTTGTATGGTTTTCTCTTGTTAATCTGTCTTTTGTTATAGAGGCCTTAAGCCATGAGACTAGTGATGGGTGAGGGGGAAAAATCATTCCTCCCTCATGTAATCAAAACATGCTGGACAAGGTTGGCCACCTACAAATTGACAGGGAGAATTATAATGCTTTCTTGGGTTGCTGAGGAGACTTGGAAAACACCAAATCCAATCACAGGGATCAGTGTACATTACATAAAGAGAGTATAACCAAAGAAAGCTGAATCTGATCAACGGTACTTTAACCAATCTGAGCTACTAATATATTAACGTTTATTTACCAACATTGTGTGCTAGACAGTAAAATCTTAGGGCAGGGACTACATTGGCTTTGTTCACTAATATTTCTGAGAAAATAAAGGATTTCATGTATTAAAGTTAAAAATGGGACAGATGGAATAAAAGGAATTTGTCAGCCAGAAGTAAGCAAATAAATATAAATAGCACACCCAGAACTATCTCCATTCATTAAAATGTTTATTGTACTGTGATTTCCACAACCTGACTAACTTTCCCCCAAGGCTATCTAGTTCTTTTTGCTCAGATTTTATGCTCACTAAATGACTCCTAATTATAGATCCCCAGTACTATGCTACGTAGAGAGATAGTATATAGGAATATTCAGATCATTGGAAAGATATAGTTGAAAAAAATGAAATTTATCATTTACATCAACCTGATCTCTCAAGAGTTTTGCTTAAACAAAATATTTGCCCCTATATTATATTCAACTGTGATTAAACTGAGACAGTTTAATTTTATACTGCTAATCTTATCACCTTCAACTTGGTTCTTGAGGGCATTTCTCTATACCTGCAGATTGGTTTTTTCTTTAAAAATGTTGTGATATGTACACAGAGAGAATAAAGTTTATACTGTTAACCTTCCCTTCCTTCCTTCCTTCCTTCTTTCCTTCCTTCCTTCCTTCCTTCCTTCCTTCCTTCCTTCCTTCCTTCTTTCCTTCATTTAAAACAAATACTAGGAGCTTGCTGCTAAGATTGTTCTCTTTCACACAAAACTCATAAACCATAGGAATGGTTTATGCTTGGAAACAAATTAAAATGTGCTAGCTAAGTAAAAATTACACTTACATTGCTATTAATATTTCTGCAATGAGAGAGTAAGATAGTCACAAGCACTCCCAGAACCAACAAATAGTTCCATTTTGGAACAGAAGCATGATATTCCAAGCATCTTATATGACTTTGATTGTCATTTCAGAATGACTTGGTACTCAATGTATAAATGAAATGTTTCATATCTACCTCTATGAACAAACTAGAGGATGCTATATTCTGCCCCACTCACCTCTCTGTGCCAACCACAATGTTCACACCTCATGTTGCACCTCCTCCTTAGCCTGCATTCCTCTTGTTTGACAGAACATTTGCACTGCCAAGTTTCTTCTCAGCACATACTCTTTATGCCTCTCGGTTCCCACCCTTCACACCCTCCCTGCAATTCCTTTAGTTCAGTATGATACATTATTATTTTTCTCTCAGATGTCCATACATGCCATCACCAACAGAGACAATTCAACAACTTAACACATTTAGAAAAACGCAGAAAGTACCTGGACATAGGCTCTGCAAGAGCGCTCTCTTTTCTGAAGCTGAATCCATTAAGACAGCAGATTAAACACAGAATAGAAAAAACAAGTTAGTGACAGAAGAAAACAAAAAAAGAAAAAAAATCAAAGAACACATCTACACACAAAAAAAAACTTATTTTTTTGTTGTTGTTCACTACTTCCTAGAAGAAAATGAAAGCTAAGCAGCAGCAAAAAAATGACCAAATGGCTTGAAATATAGTTGCCAATACCCTTTCAGAATAACCCGAGTGAAAACTGGATGGTATAAAGCTGTTAATGAGAGAAAGAAAACTTTGACTATGTTTAGTAGAAATTAGTAAAGATCATTATACTGCATTCATTTGAAATGCTCCATTTCACATCAGTTAGTTATTAATATATGGGTCACAAATGAAGACATAAGTTAAGCAAATTTTGTCAAAAATTTGGAACCCTTTTTTAATGATAGTAGATTATTTGTGGTTTTCAGACAATGTAGATGGTGAATGTGTACCACATATTATGTGTTCATACTTATACATACAAAAATTCTGTTTATTGGGAAATAGAAATGCCTATTCATCATGACTATCTGATCCTAAAGGACAAATACCAAGAGATACATAACTTCTGATAAAAAGAGTGTGATTGATCTCCTGACTTCTCACTTATTTTATTTCCTGAAGAATTCCTTTAGACAATTTTGACCAAAAAAAAAAAATCATGCATGTCAGAAACTTTGGGGAGATAAGAAGCCCATTGTTTATTTGTTTGTTTGTGAATAATGATGGTTTTTTTTTTCTGGGTGAAAGGTGGACAGCAACTCATATTCAGTCCCAAGCATTTTTTTTTCTGGTGCTAAAATGAACAATCAAAAATTATTTACCTTGTTAAAATAGTGACCAAAAATTTTATAAATTAGATTGTGGGTTTTCCTCCTCTTCCCCACTGTTTTTTTGTTTTGTTTTGTTTGTTTGTTTGTTTGTTTGTTTGTCTTCCTTCAGTAGCCTTGATTGTCAAAAAAGAATTTTATCTAGTTTTGAGAAGTAGTTACTCTGACGCTTTCTGTGTAGCTAATGCCCTCCCAACTCTAATTCATGCATTCTTCAATGAGCATGGAACAGTTACTCCCCTAAAGAATTGAGGAATGAGTGCAAGTAAATTGCCAGTGCTGTCATCTGGATCACTGACTCGAATCTTGGTTTTGCAGGACTCTAAACCCTCCAGAATTTCAATGTGGAGCGCAATTGATTTGTACAGAGTTGACTTTGCAAATCTGATGGGTTATAACTGCTTCAGGGAAAGTGGGAACCACAAGAAATGAGAGCAAGCCAGCAAGCACATGAATAACCTTTGCCCCCCATCTCCTTACCCCTTCATGCAAATTAACACATGACAAACCACATTATATAAACAATTGAAAAGAGCCAAATGGGAAACAAAATAGAGCATTAAAAAGCCTCACAAATGGAAAATTGCCCATTACGTAGTTATTTGATATTCAGAGTAGGCAAGTTGATTAGCTGTAGCCAGTTAGAATGTGACATTAATTGCCAGCTTTACCTGATATCCTCAGACATCAACACCATTTTTAAGTAAAGATACAAAGTATCACTATAACAAGTCACGTTATGGATATGTAACATTAATAGAAATCACTACTTCCAGCAGTTATGATAACAATAGCTGGCAGGAATATTTATTAATAGCATCAGTCAGCCTGGGTAACAACACATTAAGTCACAGCATGCTCAGATTATACAGGCAGCTGTGGATTATTCTATCAGGGGCCTGGTTGTGAGTCTATAATGATCTAAGTGAAAAAAAAAACTTTATGAAAAACACCTTCAATAATTTATACCTGATAGATAAAATTGTACCTGTTTTCTGAAATTGCAGAAACTATTTGCCAGATAAAATATCTGGCTTTTCTATATTGAACAATCATTATTTAAAAATTTTCTTTCACCTTGATGAGTGAGATTTTTATCCCAGTAAGACATCCAAGAACTGAAATGCATTAAAAGACAACTCTGCAAAGCCATTTTTCAATCTAAAGGGGAATTCCTTTTAGTGAATTCCATAGAGGCACATTAGTCTTTCACTGTCAAGTTCTTACTTTTTTAAGTAGAAAGGCTATCATAATATTCAAGGCTCTAAAATTAGGTTTCAATCGCTGAGAATTTCTGCTACACAAGTGTGATTCAGGAAACACTGCCATTGGATGGTAGCGATTATAAATTTTTTCACTATAACTTCATTTACTAGGTGATATTTTGTTATATAAATAAGTAATATTATTTATAAATATGTTTTATATTTCATATAAAGTGGCTTATTTGTATAAATACTAACAAAAATTCATAGTGTATTTTCTCTGAAAATATACTTTACTGTTTACATTTCAAATTTGCTGAAACATACTTAAACTGTAAAAATTTCAATGGCAGTATCACAAAGTCTGAGTTATTAAAAAATCAAAATGAAGTAAAAATTAAAACAATTACTTGTCCTGTTTTTAAAATTAATATTAATTAGGTTAAATTATCTCATTTTTAAAACACCTATATTAATATTCTCTCTGCTATTTTTCTGAATTTCTACTTATTGATTAGACCATATTTCACTGTCAATTATTTTAATAGAAAACTTTGAAGGAAAAGAAAAACTAAGTAGCATTTATTCACATGAACCTTGTCAGAATTTAGCACACAAAACAGAGTTATTACTATGGAAAACAGAATAGTAAATTCAAAATCCATTATGGAGAAATTATCATTTCTCTTTTAATGACAACTATTATAAACTATTAAATGAAACCGTGAAGTCATTTAAATATAACTATGAATTTTCTTTAGATTGATCTGATGCTATAGAGGGAAGAATAATTAAGCAGAGAAGTCTCACTCATTTGACTACAACTTTAAAGGTACGTACAAGGCAGGTCTTACCTTGTTCAAACTGCGTGCAGCACTGTCTTTTCCGCCAGGCGTCAAGTTCCTGAGCTGCACGTCTAGGAGGCCTACCAGCTGGTCCATGGCGCGGACTGAGTAGGTGATGTCCCCCGCATTCAGATGGTTTCTGGTCTGTTCAGCCAGCTCTCTAGCAATGTTGGCAGCTGTCTCTCCAGATTTCAACTACAATTTTGAAACAGAATAAAAAGTAAAGCGCTATTCCATAAATACTTCCATGCGTCTCTTTGGACAATTGTTTTTATGTATACGTTTGAATCCTTGGGGCAAGAAATAATTATTATACTCCATCTTCACCTGATTGCACTTCCCAATTTTTCCTGCTCATTCATTTTTTCTCTTCAAAACTTGACTTTAAATTTATGTCTTCAGGAAGTTTCTCCTGAGGAATATTACTTCTAAATAATTTCACCTCAATTATTCATTTGGGTGGTTATGTCTAAGATTTGCCCTATTTTTTTTTTCTGTGAGTTTCTAAATTGAAACTCTGACAACTGTGTATTGTGAATTCCTAACATATTTTAAGTTCTTATAGGCAAGAACAATTTTACTTTTGCGCCTAGTCTAATGCTGAGTGAACTAAGTGGATACTAAATGAATACTAAGCATTAGTAAATACTAAGTACTGGTGAATACAAAATGAACTAAGAGAGTACTTACCAGCTGCTAAGCCCCATAAAAATTTTACCCCAAATTAAATCTCTACTTTCAAAGTGATTTTCATCTGTTTACTCAATACATGATAAGACATTCTACTCCCCATATATTCAGTAGCAAATTATTGCTTAGGTTTTAGTGTTTTCCATTTTTGAAACTACGTGCTGCTTTTCCAAATATATTCTACAAGAATATATCAGATTGTCAACATTTAAGAAATGCTAGAAGAGATAAAGACTACTATCCCATGATCACTTGAACAAATTTGATAGCCCTGGGTCATAAGAAGATAGGAATAATATTAATTTGAAAGAAAGTCATGGGAAATATTTTAAAAATGTAAATAGGTATAACTTCCCAAGCTATAATCTTCTTTATCATTTTCAATCAATAAAATAAAAGGGGATTATACCATTTTTACACAATAGAATTAGAAGTGCTCAATGTAAAAATAATGACTGTCTATATATTCCCACTTTCCAGAGTTGTTAATTTTTTTGTATCTTCCCAAACTTTAACCTGAGCCATTACTATTTACATACACAGAAGTCTTATTATTTAAGGGCTGGTTTTTTTCTTCTCTTTTTGTAGGGTAGTTCGATATAGAGCATATGATAACAAACAGGAAGTTCTTCCATAATGAGTACTCAGAGAGCTATAAGCACAATTAAAACTTAGTCAAGTAGGTTGTTACTACTTACTCAGGGTTGTTTAGGGTTTTTAGAGACACTTCTCCAAAGAAGAAATACAAATGACCAACACATTTATGAAAAAATGTTCAACATCATTAGCAATCAGGAAAATGCAAATCAAAACTACCCTGAGATTTCATCTAGTTCCAATTATAATCGCCATCATCAATAATACAAATTATAATAAGTGCTGGTGAGGATGTGGGGAAATAAGAACTCTTACACACTGTTGGTGGGATGGAGGTTGAGACTAGGAATGAAACCACCATATGACCCAGCCATACCACTCCTGGGTATCTTTCCAAAGGAACCAAAGTTAGAATATGATAATAATACATGCATATCCATGTTTATAGCAGCACAGTTCACAATAGCCAAATTACGGAACCAACCTAGGTGTTCATCAACAGATGACTAGATGACAAAAATGTGGTATATACACACAATGGAATTTTAATCAGCCATAAAGAACAAAATTATGTCATTTGCAGGAAAATGCATGGAGCTAGAGAATATTGTGCTAAGTGAAGATCAGGCAATCTCAGAACATCAAGGGTTATATGTTTTCCCTCGTATGTGGAAGCTAGAACAAAAACAGAAAGCAAACACAACTTGACTCAAATGAACAAAAAAATAGTAGAATAATGGAAGGGCTAGGGAAAGGAGGTGGGGAGGGAGAAAATGAGGACTGAGGAAGGCAACTGTTCAAATAGTTACATCCATACAAGAAGGTTTCGCTACCCATCTCACTAACAAGTATGGGGAGGGAGGAAGGGGAGAGTGGAGTGGGTGGGGGCAAATATACAGAGGGAAATACATCAAGAGATGTGTATATATGTTTGTGTCACTATGTATTTCACTAGGATGTATAATTACATTGTACCAATGAAAATATAAAAAATAAATGGAGTGATTGGAACATCTAAATTATGTATACTCATATTCTCAAGTATATAGAAAAAGCCTCAGAAAGTTTAGTAACAAGGTAGTAGAAATGACGATTACTCCCATAAACTACCTCTGAGAGTACATATTTATATAGCTCCTGACTAGGTCAAATTACCAGTGTCTATTAAATTTGGACATGTGAGCAATGTAAAACACAGATCATCTCTCTCTCTCTCTCTCTCTCTCTCTCTTAGATGGTGCTGGAGATTGAACCCAGAGCCTTACACATTCTAAACAAATGCTCTACAGCTGAGCTACAGCCCCAGCTTGAGATTAATTACTCTAGACATAAGAAATTATCCCATAGGGCCTGGGGATGTAGCTCAGTGGTGAAGTGTGTGCTTAGCATGGATAAGGCCTTGGGTTTGATTCCCAGCACTGCATTAAAAAACAAATGGCAAGCCTGATGTGGTGGTGCATGCCTGTAATCCCAGTACTTGGGATGCCTAGACAAGAGGATCACAGATTTTGAGACCAGCCTTAGCAATTTAGCAAGACTCTCAGCAATCTACGGAGACCCTAAACGCTATGTGCGTGTATGTCACTATCACTACATTATGATGTGAGACTATAATGTACCAATAAAAGTTACTTCAAAAATATTTTTTAAAAAGGGGTGGGGGTGTAGCTCCAAGGTAGAATGCCCCTGGGTTCCATCCCCAGTACCAAAACAAAACAATTAAAAACAGACAGAATACCATAATCCCATTGATGTACAACAAGAAAGGATCAACGATGTCCATTCAAGCTTGTTTACGAAAGAAAACAAAATGGGTTATGATTATATAAATCTGCTCATCTATATATGTTCCACGCAATAAAGTATGAAGATCAATATTGTTAATATGAATCTTTAAGATTTATTGTTAGAACATGCTGCTTATGAAAAATAATTATAATATTATATATATTTAAATGTATAGAACAAAGCATGGAAAGTGAAAGATAAAAAAGAAATTCTTGTCTGTATATTTAACTTTTGTAAGAATATATTAATGTAATATAAGAAGAATATGCTAAAGTACTATTATATAGTTAATCAACACTTTGCAGAAATACTTAAAATCGAAACCACCCTCAATGAGTTAAAAGAATTTGCAAAATTCTTTGGGATCTTCATATTGAAAATACCTAAAAGTCCAAATGGACTACATTATAGGGTTCAAGGATAAGTATGTAACAAATTCAAATTCAACGTACATGAAAGTAGCATTCATGGCACACTCTTGAAAATGCTTTAAGTGGTCACAAAGTGGCATGAATGTGATTATAATCCACACATTTTAATTTTTATATACAATTTAGATCAATTTACTGATAAGCTAGTAGATCAATAACAAATTCTAAATGTCAGTGGGCTGGGGTGTAGTTCAGAGTTAGAGTCTGTGTGTACCCTGTTCAATACCCAGCACCAAAAAAAAAAAAAAAGAAAAAGTAGAGCTCATGCTTACCTGGGTTCAATACCCAGCACCAAAAAACAACAACAACAAAAAAAAAGAAAGCAAAAAAATTCAGCATTCATCAGTTCATTTATTAGTGGGATGCTAGTACATCCCAAGTATTAAAATTCAGTATTTCATCAATAAGTGTGAATACCTGATACAATTGGTTGGTAACTTTGCAAAACTCCTACTGTGTGCATGAATATGCAGATAGCTGGAATTCCTATAGTTTTCCATAGACACATTCTTTTAATCAATCTACCATTCATAGTGCCTAGCATTTGTTGTAGCTTTCTACAAATTCCATTCTTAAAAAGATTAATATATTTGTAGGATTGTTACTGTTTTATTTTCCTAATCATTGTGTTCAGGTGTAATTGTTTTTATTCTTATATTATTTCCTTCTATTTCTTTGCAACTCTGGGGTCTTTAATTCACTTAAGAATACCATGGTGATAGAAAGTTTGATATTTTATTCATTATTATTATATCTTCAGAACTGATGATCCAGGTAGTGACATCAGTGATAATTATGAAAAACAAAATTATTTATCAGAGAATAAATAATAAATAATAGCACTGGTATTTTCATTTTGTAATTTCGTTTTTTTCTTTGTACTTGTGCAAGCATAGTCTTCAATACTGTTATAATAATGGAATGGGAAATGATATATTGGAAAGAAGGCTAATGATATTTCCTTAAATGAAAATTCAAACATTTTCTTATGTACTGCAATGGAAAATTGAAAATGTAGAGGACAATTAGGTCAAAATATGGTCGTTCCCAACATAAAAGACAATGAGAAATCCATCTGCATCTATATATGTGTCAATAACAGTGCAGTTTTATAAAACAGTCAAATATGAAAATCACTAGAAGGTTATTAAAAATAGTAAACATATTATAGAATTCAAGAAGAGTTCATTCATGAATTGTAAACTTAATTAAACCCCCCTAAAGAATTTTGAAACTCAATGTTCACCACTAAGACAGTTGTAAGAAAAAAAACTAAAGTATAAATAAATTGCAAAATATTTATAATAAAAACATAAAAGGAAGTTTTTTAAAGTAAAATAAAAATTGATGTAACAAATTTTTCTTTCTCTCTCTTTACCTTAAAATTGGATAAATCATAGTAACGATTTTTCATTCTTTCAACAAGTATTTGAATACTTCCTGAGAAATTAAGATGAATTTTACACAGCTCTGGCCCTCAGGTAGCTTACATTCTACCAGATGAGATTCAAGAGGTGGTTCCGTAAAGACATATAATATTAATTCAGCAATGCAATTATAATTACAGAAATGTGTGTGAGTTATTATGGGAATATATTACAGGGGAGACAAATGCTTGGAAAAGGGAGGGAGTGCAATGGGAGGTAACAGCTAAATGGATCCTAAAAAGATAAGCTGAGGGTGACTAGGTATGATGGAGTATTGGCAGGGCTGGTGGGAAGAAAGGGCACTCCAAGCCAAGAAGATGATACATAAAATGAAAAATCTAGAGTGGCCATGGATTGGGAACTTAGAGTACTGTGGGTACAACAAGAAAAAAAAATTTTTTTTCTACCTTCAGGACCCAGCGTTGGTTAACTGCAGAGCATCAATTGTGTACATGCATTAAATACTTCTTGTATCTAGTTTTTTTAAAAAACTAGGATAAATATAACTTTCTCTATCTGACTATATCTACCTGTATTTTCAGTAATTACTCATTTGACCTTTATGTTAATTTGTTCTTTAACCAACACTTGAAATTCTATAGCACTATGCTAAGGTCTGAGAACACATTGGTGAACAAAGTGGTTTTTAATAACAAGGACCTCACATTCTAGTAATGGAAAGAGCCAATAAAAATTTAACTGTTCAATTATTTAATTTTAATTTTCTTGAGTCCTATATAAAATCCCAGTGCGGTAGTGTAGTTTATGGGCATTTTAACCTGGCATGCGAAGATAGGGAGTAATTTAGGCTTCTCTGAGGAAGAATGTTGAATATGAAAGAGAATAGGGTCGGGTGTGGTGGCACATGCCTGTAACCCCAGCACTTGGGAGGCCAAGACAGGAGGATCACAGGTTTGAGGCCAGCCTCGGTAACTTAGTGAGACCCTGTTTCAAAATAAAAAATTAAAAAAAGGCTAGGTGTGTAGCTCAGAGGTAGAATGTCCCTGGTTTCAATCCTCAGTACAAAGGAAAAGAGAGACAGACAGACAGAGACAGAGAAAGAGACAGAGACAAAAACAGAGACAGAGACAGAGACAGAGAATAGAGAAGAAGGAGTAAGTTCGAGATGTGAATGGGAGTTTCCTGGTAGAGAATAGAGCTTTTAGGAGACAGCACATGAAGTCATGGTGGACTGGCACGAAGGGCACTATGCCTGGAGTTTGGGCAGCTGAAGAGAAGAGCAAGGAGCAGACTATTGTATGGCATCATATGAAGCTTTTGGGAATTGTGCTAAGAATGATGGGAAAGTACGGAGGAGTTGTAAAAGGTGTGGACTATTCAGGTTTATACTTGAAATCAAACCCAGGGGAATGGATTAGCGGCCTCAGGAAGAAAAGAAAAAAGAAAGAAAAGAAGACCTGGAGTGGGTAGAAGTTGCTCTGGATTAGAGAAGAGGAGTGAACAAAAGTAAAAAGCAGTGGCCTGGGGGGCCTGTGTCCCTTGGCCATGGAGGGGAAGGAAAAGGAAGCGCTAAGGCCATCCCTGAGTTTCTGGTTTGCAAACTTGATGATGGTGCTGTTACCTGGATTCTCCCTCAGATGCTGTCATCTGAACTCAGTTCAATGGCCACCTTTCCTCACCACCCTTCACTGTCCGCATTCTTTCCAGTGTCTTCTGAATGGTCTCTAGTTCTGATCCCCCTATTTATTTCTCTCCTTCCAGTTATCATGGACTACAACTATCTTATTTCCATACAAAAATGCACACATATCTTTAATCTGTCTCAAGTCTTCTGTGCACCAAAGCAGGGCTAAAATATTTTCTTTCCTAATTTAGTGTCCTCATTAAAATATCTCTCTCTAAATGGTGCCGTGGTGCCTGCCTGTCATTCCAGCCAGGGAGACTGGGGCAGGAGGATCTCAAGTTCTACACCAGTCTGGCAACTTATGGAGATCATGTCTCAGAATAAAATAAAAAGGGCTGGGAGTATAGCTCCTCAGAGATAAAAATGTTCCTGGACTCAATCCCCAGTACTACTATTAAAAAAGAAGAAAGAAGAAAGAAGAAGGAAGAAAGAAGAAGAAGAGGAGTAAGAGGAGGAGCAGGAGGAGGAGGAGGAGGAGGAGGAAGAAGAAGAGGAGGAGGAGAGGAAGGAAGGAAATAAGGGAGGGAGGGAGGGAAGGAAAATAGAAAATCTATCTCTAATATTTCTTTCACTCAATTTTACTAAAATTATTCCTTAGAGGGCTGGCATGTAGCTCAGTGGTATAGATCTAGTATGTCTGAGGCCCTGGAGTTAACCCCAAATATCACAAAAATAAGTAAATAATCAAATAAATGAATGAATACATTATTCTTTAGAAATAAGCACATACATGCTGAGGAATTTTATGAGATTTGCGTGGATTAGTAAATTAATGCCTGTATTGAAATGGTGAGATTATAGCTAGGACTTGACTAGAGGAGGAGAAACCTTGTGGCTTTAGTTAAGGATAATGTGACAGAAACAGATACTATGTATGTTTTAAATTTTGACATAAATGAATTTTCTTTGAGATCAGCTCTGTGATTTTATGAGATCTATTATATCAATCATTAATCAGAGGCCAAGATAATTTCAGAAGGAATTAATCATAGTGTTAAGTACATAGCTATATGGCTACCATGTCTTTGAAAGATCTATTTTACTATAAATCAGAGTCAAGTGAGTATATAAATAAAATGCTTATATCTTCTAATTGGAGGGAGATTTTAAAAGTCTAAAATCTTAGAAACCCTACCAATCTCTAGACAGAAGTAAACAACCGTTTAAGTGCATTCCATTCCAGATCTAAGGAAGTTAAAATGGGGACATTAAGAGACAGGAGACAGGTTTCAACCTAATCTTCCAGGGAGAAAACTGGCTTATTTTATATTATAAAATAGCAATATTATTTCTAGATCTCCACACCTTTCTTCTTTAGAAAATGCAAAAACAACTTCACATTATCTCAAAATCTACCAGTAACTTATGTACAAAAGAAAAGGGGCTTCAGTTTGTTAGAAAGAGAAAAACAAGCAAAAGACTATTCTCTGTGACAACTCAATAATTCTTTTTCACATTATAGTTGGACCATGGACCATGCCATGGAGTAGAAAGCATATCTCACTTTGCATGCAAATAAGGAAGCTATTCAAAACTGTGATGTCATAGAATCTTAGTTCCTCATATACACCTTTGGTGTCTAGGACCCAACCTAGGCTCCAGAGCATGCTGGGCAAGTGCTATACCACTGAGCCACACCCAGCCCTCAACTCAGGATTTTAAATGGGAAAAGACCAGTGAGATTTTAACATGCAATAAAGTCTTTAAAAATATGCAAAATAGAAAATATAAACTGGCTTTTGAAAAACTGAATCCATGCTAGAGATCAAGCTAAAGCCAGAGTTTATGATTTTATAGCAGTTATTAAGGAAGGTAAGAAAAGAGGGTAATTTTGTGACATATTTAAGAGGCAGGGCTCTGAGCTAATTCGTAGCCTTTTAATATAAACTGGAAGATGCTTTTAAAACATTCACTTGAAGACATAAATATACATCTATTTGTCCATCTATCTATCCATTTCTCTTTTTGCTTTTCCATCCATCCATTAACCTACATCCATCCAGCCTTCCACCCACCTAATTAATGGAATAAAGGTTCCTTTTTATAAAAAGTGTGCTTTTTATTAAATCTCATCATGAAGAAAGTATTCTGGCTAGTTTTGTATAAAAAATTCCTTCATGGATCTGAACTTTACATTTAGAAGCTTTAATTTTCTTTAGTGAAATGTAATCCTCTCTCTATTGTCATATAAAATCTAATCTTTGGACTGGGGATATAGGTCAGAGCACTTACCTAGCATGGTAAAGCCCAAGGTTCAACTCCCAGCACCACACACACACACAAAAAAAAACTAAAACCAATTTAAACTTCACCAGTATGCAATTGGCCTATACTCATTTTTTAGTCCAAAACCAATATTCTTTGTTGGTTTCCTCCCTCTTAGACTGACTGCTGGGGGAAGACAACATAATTCATTTTTTAGAGAAAGTGCGAATATAAAGTTTGCTTTTTCCAACTAATGTAAGTGTTCTGATTCTTTTACACGTGCACCCTGACTATAACGGTGCCAACAAATAGTGACCAAATATTGATATTGAAATTAATGGTTGATCGCATTTCACAGACAGGGAAACTGTGATCTAGAGGTTAACGAACTGTCCACCATAACTCAGCTGTCAAGATCCTCAGTTCTCTTTCTTTAAAGCCCCTAGGAATTCCTCAGGGCCCTATAAAGCCAAGGAGGTTGTTATGATCTGAATGTTTGCATTCCCCAAAATGCACTTGTTGAAACCTAATCCCCATGATAGCAGCATTAAAAGGTGAGGCTTTGGAGATGTAATTAGGTCGTGAGGAAGAGTTCTAATGGATGGTATCAGCGCTCTTATAAAAGAGGCACCAGAGAACTGCCTGGCCCCTTCTTCCATGGGAGGATGCAGCAAGAAGTCACTACCTTTGGACCAGAAAGCAGGCCCTCATCAGACAACGAATCTGCTGGTACCTTAATCTTAGACTTTCCAGCCTCCATAACCATGGAAAAGAGGTTTCTGTTGTTTATAAGATGCCTAATCTATGGTGTTTTGTTATAGCAACCTGAATAGTCTAAAACATAAGTACCTCAGCCTTCAAGAGACAATCACTCACAGATGCCCTGGAGAGGAAGAAACTATCCTGTTTCAATGAGGAAGGGTTGGACGGAGGGGATGAGTCATTACAAATATCTATTTTACTTTAATTTTCCATTATGACAGAAAAAAAAAAACAGAAGTAGGAGGGAGAGCAGAGGAGGAGGGATGGGAAAAAGGACAGAGGGAGGAGAGAGAGATGGAGAGGGGAGGGCTGAAGAAGGAACTGAGAAAAGCTGAGCACCGTGGTGGGCACCTTTCACGTGGTGGGCTAGTTCAAGGTCACGCTCACCCTCCTCCATCCTGCCTTAAATAGATTTATATGGAAGTTATTAAGAGCACTCCTCTTCTCTGGCTTCCAATTAGGTCTGGCCAATGGGGGTGGGTGGATGGAGGAAGGGGAGAGAATGAGGTGAGGGTATCCATTCCCCTAGATCCTTTCTGAGAGGTCCCTTGTCGTTAGGCCATCTTTCTTCTCAAAGACACTCTGTTTCCCATCGTTGGTCACCCCTTTGATCCAGGGTCCTACAGGCCTGGGGTTGGGGACTTCTGCTCAATCCCTTGCAGTTTTCCCTTGCAACTGCCCAAAACCATTGTTAAACAAACCCTCAGCACACATTACCCCTATTTGCTGTTGGGCCTCTAGTGCTAAGGGAGGAGCTGAGGGAAGGGATGAATTATGAGGAAGATGCTCTGGGGAGGAGAGAAGGGGGAAGATGAACAAATAACTCTGAAGCCTGCATTATGGATTATCCTCTCTTAGAGGTTAAGAATGCTGATATTCAAAGGTGTTAGAGTTTTATGGTAAAGAAATCTGTTCTGTCATTTACATTCAATGAGTAGCATCGATATTTGGAGGCATAAGAGACACAAGCAGGTGGAAGGATGGACAGGGAGGAGAGAGACTGCATAGGTAGGTGAGTGAGCGCAGGACAAGAAGGCAATCACGATCTATTCACAGCTTAACCAGTGCGGTGGTGAGCCTGCTGTTGGAACCAACTAAAACATTAGCTCCACTGAGGACCCTGGGCAAGTTAAAAGCTGATTCAGAATAAGCAAAACCCGCCTGCTATGCTTTTGAAGATTTTATAAATTTAAGGCATTTCTATAAATTACAGTTTCGTACATTCTTTAATTTTGAGAAAATAAAAATTTCATAAAATACTTATAATCCAACATAACATATCTCTGTTGACTCACTGAGATTAAAGAGAAATGCTCTGGAAATACAGGAGATATTTATTACAAAACAAAAACATCCTATCCATAAATCAAACAGTCAACAGCTGTCTGGTCTTTGAAAGGAATTATCTCTTTTGTCCTAAGATTAACGGGGCTGCAGAGGAAAAAAAGGAATTAAGTATCATTATCAGTTCAAGTCACCCAGTAATTTCTGCCATGAAATAGTCCAACCATATTCAGAAATTATCATGAAAACACTCAGCTTTCTAGGTGAATTGTTATTGAATTTATATTAACCTCTGGGCTAAGTATCTAGGGAGTATTTTTAAAAAGTTGCTAATGTAAAAAGATATGCTACTGATCTCTTAATCTGATATATCCAGCAAGAGTTATTTGCCCCAGGGTCTGAGCTACATTGTAATGAAATCAAAGGACATAAAACTGTGGCAGGAACAGGGCTGAAATTGGAGAAGCATCATTATGAATAGCAACAAGTATGGAGATGCATATGTAAGAGGGTAACTAGAGTCAATATAACCACCATTCTTCCATGATTTAGGGTAAATAGATAGTTATGGCTCATCTGCTAAATGATCTACTGGGTAGATATTTATGGATTATTATACAGTATATTATTGAGGATAAGCCTGGTTAAAAACAAATAGAGAAAAGAGCAAATGGCACAGGCATGCTTTTAGTAAGGCCATCATTTGTAATATTTCTCAGAAAAAAAATCTCTTTCAGAAATTCCTCAGCATAGCTAATGTGCCATAGAAGGACTCTCCATTTTAGGAGTGCATAAATCCACATAAATTGCTATAATAAGGATTCATCTCACAGCCCTTTTGGCATAAATGCACATCTGGTCTCTGTTTGTAATGAAATCAATTCAAAGCCCCACAGTGCATTAATAATAAAAATGTTCAACATATTGCAACCAAATAAGCCCTGCAAATTTGAGTCTGCAAGATGCTGTCACACATGTGTATACTTTTAGCACTGATAAATGATTAGGTTACAGAATATTTATCAAATGGCCTAAGATTTCAAAGGTAGACTTTTTTATTATAATCATTATTTCCACAGGAAAAAAATCCATATGTATGTGTGCTAGAAGCTTTTGCCTGCTTGATTTATAATGCCTCTTGGACTTTTATATCTGTAGTTCACAATACCATAGAAATTTTATTAATAATAAAATTATTATAAGCAATGCTGCCTGGCTTAGAGGAAGTTCATGAATTTGTACTTGCATTTCAGAGGTTGTCTTTAAATCTGAGATTAAATTAAAATGAAAGAGTTTTTCCATATTAATTTTTTAAATATCCTGACTTTTCAGTAGTTACCGTCAACAACAGAGGATATAGATTTACAAAGCAGTCCTTATCAGTCACAAGATTTACCTTCTGTGTTATGTGATTGACCCAAGGAGAAGAACAGTTGCTGAGATCCGGTCCTTGGGGATCCCAAATTCCATCAGGAGCAAGGCATAGGTAAGTTGAGACACCTAAAATGATGAGAGAAATACGTCTGTTTCAAAGGCTCAAACCAGTTTTCTTAGAATGACTCCACAACTTGCTGTGCTTCAAGATGAGCAAAGGTAAAAGTGAGGTAATTAAATTGAAATATATCTATTAAACTCCAGATACAGTGCCTGGAAAACAACTGACGTTGGAGAAATGTTGTAGGACAAACAAAAAAAAATTTAGTATTTTTAACACACTTGCCAGCAACTATGCAGGGTATGGGGAAGAATTTCCTGAATTAATCAATGTGGTACCTCTGTACATACGTGGACCTTATTGCTTGAGTTTGCAGAGGCAAGATGATAGAAGAGTCTTAAAGGAATCAGTGTGTAGCTTTTTAAGAAAAGAATGGTGGGAAAAGATATTCCAAAGGTAGGAAAAATACGCCGTCTTTAGGAAACTTCGAGTTCTTTGAACTGGGGTCTATGGGGTAAAGGAGTTGTATTTAATGGAGCTGGAAAAAGAAGCAAAACCAGGTCACAAAGTCCCTTGTCTATAATCTGTGGGTGCTGGAAAATCAATCAAGAGCATTAAGCAGAAGAGAGAAATGAGAAGATTTAGGCTTTCGGACGATAACGCTGGCAGCAGATAGAAGGATGAATTTGAAGGAGTGACATGGATTTTGTGAGGTAACTATTACTCTAACTCAAGTGAGAAACTGAGGGCTTAGCACAAGCTATAACTGCATGGACAGACAAGTATAAAAATAAGACCCAGGTACACTGTCAGTAACCTTTGAACCCCGTGAAGGCTTCAGAGGGTTTCCTTTAAGACTCTTTTCTGATTTTTGCAGAACAATAATGACCTATTTCCATAGTGCAGAGTACTTTCAAATTAAGTGCTGTACCAATCTTCACAACAGATGTCTGAAGTAGGGAGACTGTTATTATTTCTCTTTGAGTAATGAAGAAACTGAGACCTAGCACTAAGAAAGAAGGAAGTTTCAAATGGCTTTCTGGTTTTAATACATGGGGAACTTTAGAAATACCCCCTCCTTTTCATAAAGGGAAGGAAGATTACTAAATATTTGAAACACTTTGCTAAAAATAAATAGGTAAATTTGCACTTCTATAAAAAACTAAGATATACTCTGGTCTTCCCACCATTTCATACACCGTGGTGTTTGGAATGATACAGCACATTTGGACTTTCCTAAGGAAAAGCCTCTTCCTTAAAAAAAAAACCAAATAAGTAACAACACCCAAAGACACAGTCCCTAAGAATGCTAGGATTGGATGCCAGGCATGGTGGTGCTCCCTGGTAATCCCAGTACTTGGGAAGCTGAGACAGGAGAATTGCAGGTTAGAGGCCAGCCTCAGTAATTTAGCGAGACCTTCAACAACTTAGTGAAACCCTGTTTCAAAATTAAAAAAAGAAAAAGAGGCTAGTGGTGTAACTCAGAGATAGAATAGCCCTGGGTTCAATCCTCAGTACCAAAAAATAAAATAAA
>PVJS01019359.1:0-33804 GCA_004027185.1 Glis glis | reverse complement strand
AAAAAAAAAAAAAAAGAAAAAAGAAAAAAAAAAGAGTGAGTCCTAATGTAAATTTTGGACTTTATTTAAAATAATGTGTCAGTATTAGCTCATCAATTATAACAAATGTACCACGCCAATGCAAGACGTTAACGGGAGAAAAGGGAGTGCTGTTAAGGGGTAAAGAGGAACTCTGTACTTTCCACTCAATTTTTCTGTGAACTGCTGAAAAGTAAATTCTAGTAATTTAAAAAATGAGTTGTAAATTATAATAGTCACACCACTTGGCTCAAGAATTTCACTTTTGTGAATCTATTCTGAAAAAGAGTCCAAAATCCAGAAGAAAAAATGGAATTTTTTTGCATTAAGATATTTACTTCAGTGTTATTTTTAGTACTAATAAGCTAATAACTACCAAAGAAGAGCAAAGATAAATCACTATACATTTATTTAAACATTACACATCAATTAAAATGATGTTTATGAAGAGCTTATAAAAATATTTAAACTACAGTGAAATATGAAAATTAGGGCACTAATGGGTATTTTCAACATTTAACTAGAACCATGTTTTTCTTTTTTTTTTTTGTGGAACTGGGGATTGAACCCAGGGGCATTCTACCTCCGAGCTACATCCCCCAGCCCTGTTTTTTGTTCTTTATTTTGAAACAGGGTCTCACTAAGTTGCAGAGGGCCTCACTAAGTAGCTGAGGCTGGCTGCGAACCTGGATCCTCGGGTCTCAGCTTCCCAAGGACTGGGATTATAAGTGTGTGCCACCACGCCTGGCTAGAACCATGTTTTCCAAAAAGCAAACAGGCATCAAAAAATTGGAAGGAAAACCTGTTAACAGTTTGTAGGTGGGTGGTGAGATCACAGGCAATTTTTCTCTTTTGCTCTTGAAATCTTTAATGAATATGTATTACTTTTAATATAAAAATTGCTAAAAGCCAGGGGAAAGTGTATGTTAATTAATATTTCATTATGAAGTGTTATTTTGTGATTTAGATTTTATGACAAAAAAATGACCAAAAGAGCTTAAAAATGCGTGACAGCTTCTTCATATGTTTTCATGCCCTGTCAAAATCCAGAGGTCTACTTACCAGGAACTGCTCCAGAGGACAACTTCAATTATACAAAGCTTAATTGAATCTTTAGAGTCCAGACAGTTTGTGAAAGACAGAGAAAGGGGACACACACACACACACACACACACACACACACACGGAGACACAGAAAAGGAAAGAGAGGGAGAGAAACAGAGATGGAGACAAAGAGTTAGCAAGGAGAAAAGAGAGAGAATAGGACGAGGAGGTAAGAACAATCACATGGTAATCACCTTTAATAAATCATATATGAAGGGCTATGTCCAAGGATCAAAAAACTCCTTAATATATTTTAAGGAAGCAATAATGTTAAAGTTTTATAAAACTGCCGGGCATGGTGGCACATTCCTGTAATCCCAGTACTTGGGAGGCTGAGACAGGAGGATAGCAGGTTCAAGGCCAGCCTCTGCAACTTGGCGAAGCCCTGAGCAACTTAGTGAGACCCTGTTTCAAAATAAAAAATAAAATAAGGGACAAGGCTGGGGGGTGTAGCTCAGAGACAGAATGCCTGTGGGTTCAATCCCCAGTACCAATAAAAAAAAAACCAACAAAACAAAACAAAACAAAAAACCCAAAAACTTTCAATAAGACCGAAGCCATTCTATTTTGCAGTGAAATGCCGGGGATGAATTTCTGGCAACTGGACGATCAGGCCCCTTCGGCATCCTTGGCGTGGGCTCGCCTGCCCTGCACAGCCTGCAGCCAAGTGACTGATCGGCTGAGGCCATGTGAGCTGGGCCCGGAGCCCTGGCGTGGAGGCCTGGCTCTGCCCTTCCCTGCCCTTGCGTAGGAGCGTCTCTGAGGCCAGGCTGTCTGGGGTTGGGTCCAGCCACTATGTGCACGGCCTGTGTGACCGTGGACTCTGGGTGTGAGATTCCTCCTTGGAGGCCTGGAGCTACCACTCCATCCGTGCACCTGGCTGTGGGCTCTGGCCTGGCATCCGAATTCTCAGAATGTTCATGCACCTAGAAGCCCTCAATATACATCACTTACTGGTCCACTTCTCTCACACAGAACACCTGGAGCGAGATAGTCTACCATCTATCTATCTATCTATCTATCTATCATCTATCTATCTATCATCTATCTATCTATCTATCTATCTGTCTATCTGTCTATCTGTTTGTCTGTCTGTCTGTCTATCTATCATCTATCTATCATCTATCTATCTATCTGTCATCTATCTATCTATCTATCTATCTATCTATCACCTATCTATCATCTATCCTATCATCTATCTATCCATATTTGGATTTGAGAAAAACAGCAGTGTATTCCATACACTATGAAATGCTCCCCGTATATGTTTATTCAGTCTGTAAATATTCATGCTAATCGGGGGTGATTTAGAGACTATAAATTACCTCACCACCAGGTTGGTTTGCCTCTAGATGACTGTGGACTTTTGTTCCTATTATCATTATTTGCCCTCTGAGCCTCAGTTTCCTATCTGTAAAGTGGGGAGAAGATGAGCGCACGGCTCAGGAATGTCCCTTTCCTTCTTGGGATTGGATGTAGATCCAGGGAAGCCCACCACCACCATGCAGCCCCTGGCTCTCCTGGGAATGGGGGTGGCTTGGCCAGGTGCCACCACACCGGGCGTTCCTACCTTCTTGCGGCCCTAGCGTCACCGCATGGGACTCGCGCAGGATCTCCGCCACAGGCCTGCGGGTGTAGAGGATGGTAGCGCAGCTCAGATTGACTTGGACCTGCTGGGTCTGAGAGGTGAGGTTGGCCACGCTCAGAGCCAGCTTCAGGTCGTGGCCCAGCACCAGCGGCTCCAGCACCTTGAACTTGCCAGAGATGCTGGGCTTGGTGGCCGGCTCCAGGAGGTCGTCATGCCAGAGACCGCGCCCTCCGGCCCTGCGGACCCGCGACCGCCTTCCCCAGGCATCCACGCTGAGCAGCTTCCTCACGGCCTTTCTGTAGACCTGCCTCTCCTTCCGGGAGCCTGCGGGGCAGAGCGCGTCATCGGTGGCGGCACCTCTTCCTTCTGCACCAGGTCCAGGCCCTGCTTCACCACCTCGAATGTCCACGCTTTCAGAGGTCTCAAACCAGCAGCCCCAGTGCTGTACTGCAGACCTCGGCCCTATGCCTGTGTTTGATTCTCTATTTAACAATTTTTCTTTTTGTGGTACTGGGGATCAAACTCAGGGGCATTCTACCTCCAAGCTACATCTCCGACCCCTTTTATTTATTTACTTTTATTTTGAATTAGGGTTTTGCTAGGTTGCGGAGAGTCTTGCTATGTGGCTGAGGCTGGCCTCGAACCTGCGATCCCCCTGTCTCAGCTTCCCAAGTACTGGGATCATAGGTGTGTACCACCATGCCTGGCGGTTCTAATCAGTTGCCAACAACTTCAGAGCAGGCAATTTCACATAAAAATGAGGATTTCTAGTTTCTGTGACTATTGGGTGAGAAACTCATTATCATCGTGTGACAGGATGTCAATGTGTCCTGAGGTCAGGGCTCAACTTAGTTCCAAAAGCTCCAGCAGGTGAGACCAGCCATCAACCTTCAGGACGTAGGAGAGCATGCCAGTGCAGAAGAGGCCTCGCCACCCACCCCGTCCCCTGCCCACCCCAAGATGGCCAGGACAGAGGAGGAGGCCACTAGCGGTCAAGTGAGCACCATGTCCCTAGAGACAGGAGCCAAGGGAATGTTGGTGGTGTGTGCGTGGATGTGTGAGGGTATGGGGGCATTTAAAAGAATCAACATTAAGGTTTGGGATGTCTACAATAAGAAGGAGCTGGCTGGTAAAGACTGACTGGGGGTGCCTGCTGGAAGCGGAAGCTGGCATTTTGTTCCCTGTGGGAGGTCTGCTCACCTATCTTACTGAGCTACCTGTTACCTGAGCAGGGGAGAAGAGGCCGGAAGGGAGATGCCGTGACAGTCAGCCAGCTAGGGCCTCCCCTCCCAGCCCCAGCAGATGGGTCCCTCCTCCACAGCAACCTTTCCTGGTCACTGCTCTATCTAGTTTGTGCTCAGGGGAGGGAAGGAGAGAAGCTTTGATTTGTATTAGAGTCACAAGTCTTAATTACTCGGTGACATTTTTTTTTTTTAACAAGAAGCGGCTGGACATACATGGATGGGGTCATATCGTTGCCTGGGGACCTGTTCCTCCATGGGGAAGGGAGACTTTTAAAGTATATAGTTAAGCATGCTGGTACTTGGGAGGCTGAGACAGGAGGATCGCAGGTTCAAAGTCAGCCTCAGAAACATAGCAGGACCCTCAGCAATTTAGTGAGATCCTGTTTCAAAATAAAAAATAAAAAGGGTTGGGGGTGTAGCTCAGTTGTAGAATGCCACTGGGTTGAATCCCCAGTACCCCCAAAAGAAAATAATAAATAAAGTATACAGTTGGAGGCAGCTCTGAGGAAAAAATACAACCATCTTGTTTTTGTTCCCCAATAAGTACAGGCTCTTCCATAAACCAGTGACCAAAAATGAGTGACCAGGGCACAAGCCCTAGCAGGTGACAGACAGGAGCTGCTGTTTTTGTTATTCTGAACTATGCCTGGTGCCCTATTTCTTAAGCATTCAATACATAATACTGCCACTATCATCACTATTATTACTAGTAGTAATATCATCATCATACGTGGATACACCCAATACACTGCCTGGCATATGGAGAAATGACCAAGAAATGTAGCTGTTATTATTATATGTGGGGCATCTTCGAACACAGAAGAGATACTTAGAAAACAGAAGGAGCTATGAACCTAAATAAGACCTTGGCTTGGAGCTTGGAGCATGGAGACAATGCTGTCCGGAAGCTGTCATCACCATGGTAACATTTGGAAAGGATCTGGCCCCAGGCTGCCCACAACGGGCCCTCTGCAGCCCACGGGCCACCCTGGGTAAGCTAATAAAGGCCTCCAGGTGGCCCTTACCTTCTGGATACTTGTAGAGGCCCGTGATGTCCACGCGGGAGTCGCTGCCCACCGCCTTGGTACTGATGCATCTCCCGATCTTCTTGGTGTCCGAGTACACGCGCTCCCGGCTCTCGTCCTCATGCCACAGCCAGGTGATGTAGTCCGCGTTGACCTCCGCAAACACGAAGGGGCCATCGTGGGCCAGGTGCACGTCGCCCTCACGGATGGCGGTGACCGAGGCTGGGCCACACTGGAATATGCCTGGGCAGAGGGGTGGGCGTGAGCGGCACGGGGAGGAAAGGCAGGGGTCCAGGATGCACCCCGTGGAGCCCTACCTTCACTCTCCTCCTGGGGGGTGGCATCCAGAACCTGCCAGCCGTCGTAAGAGGGGCCCAGGTCCTGCCGGGCAAACCAGCTCTCGTTCCAGACATGGAAATTCCTGTCGCGGAGAGAGGATGGGCGAGGTGGCCACACATGAGCATCAGAGGCCACAGGAGGGAGGCCCTGCTATAGACCACGGGATGGGGCTCCTACTCGGCGTTAGTGCAATGGCCCCTTCTTGTGAATCATTCAACTGCATTGATGGGCACATATCATTCACATATATGGTTGTATATGTGCATGTGTGTCAATATCAAGAACCCGTTCCCCAAGACACCAGACATACAACTGCAAATGAGACAGAGGATCCTAGCCTCACGCAGCTTACCTTCTATCAAAGGAGGCTGATGGGGAGACAGGCAGCATTAGTTTAGCAGATAAATAAAACAAACGCTGTGAGGAGGGGTTGAACTACAGAATAACTGCTGGAGACCCACTCTGGGCAAATTATATCCAAGGTGAGACTTAAATGCAAAAGAATTGAGCAGAGGAAGAGCAAAGGGAACAGGCAGAAAGAACAGCATGGGTAAAGGTCCTGAGACAAGAAAAAGCCTAGTGTGTTTAAGGAACAGGATGCGTGCGAGTGTCCCTGGGCATGACAGATGTGACGGTAGGTAGGGTTTAGATTATGCAGAGCGCCGTAGGACCTGGCAGGGAGGTCCCAGTTGATTTTCAACTTCCTATGTCCAAAGTGAGAATACAAAACTAGAAAAAGTGACATCACTTGCATAGGGTCACACAGGAAGGAAGCAGCAGAGAGAGACGCGACCCCCAGTCTGCCTGACTTAGCGTCTCTACAGCTGGCCTCAGAACCTCTTAGGGAGGTCACTGTCCTTGGGAAAATTCTTGATAAATACTTGGGGGTAAGAGGGAAGACGCTGACAATCTGAGTGGTGACAGGGGACCTGCCATCACAAATAAATATCTGTATGAGGAAAGGAGGGAGAAATGTGGGCATCCGGGGCTCGGCAGCCCCCGTCAGGACCCTCGGAGCCAGGCCCAGGACTCACCACATGCTGTCTTCCGTCAGGTCCTCCAGCGTCCGCCCGAAGGAATCCACGTATTTGTCCACACTCAGGTTCTTGTCGGTGTCATGGGCCGAATTGAAGTTGGACACCACCCGTGTGGCGATCCCCAAGCACCTGAGGACTGCGGAGGAGAGGGAGGCTCCTGGAGCAGGCCGGACCCCAGAAGGCCGCTCCCCCGCATTTCTGGCCAGAGTCCCCACTGTCATATCTACTTTGGCCGATGGGGGTGGGGCGGAGACTCCTGCTCCTTCAGGAAGGTCACCATCTCCTGGGCATGCCACCCCTCAGGGGGTTTCTGGAGATATTACTTCCGCCCCCACTTAAGTAGACAGGCTCTGAGGCTGGCAAAACCTTGGAAGCCACACTAGAGTGCCCATCCAGTTTTCTGAGGGGACCCAGGCTCTAAGGGGCCACAGGACTCACCCAGGACACTCAACGGGCCAGCGGCAGAGGGCAGACTCTGTCTGCCTAGCCAAGACCTAGTCAAGTAAATGAGCTATCCATTTTCTCTCCATTAACCAGACTTCTATCTCCTCCTCCCCAATGAAGCCGGACGGCAGCAATGCAAATATATGGAAATGCATGCAAATGAAGGAGCGGGCCGATGGGAGGGGCCCTTCTTTCTGGTACCTGTGCACATGACTCCAGCGAAGACCCAGCACTGGCCATACTTGACTGGTTTGTACCTGCCCTTGAACCACTTCTGCAGGATGGCCACGCTGCCGCGCCAGTGCAGCGGGCTGGTGCCGCCGCCGTACTTGCCCCGCCACTGGCCTTGAACCACACCCCGGTCGTTGTTGCTGTTCACCTGAGCAGAGGAGGCGCAGGTCCAGCAGCAGGCCAGGCTCCGGCTCAGGAACCTCGACCTCGTAAACCATCTAGTCAATGAGGTCACTCCTTGCTTTCCGATTGCCTGAGAAGGGGGCTCTGCTGTCTTATAACACCTACTCTTTGGGGCTGGGGGTGTATCTCAGTGGTAGAGCATGTGCTTAGCATGCACCAAGCCCAGGGTTTGATTCCTAGCACCACAAAAAATAAAACAAGCAAACAAAAACCCCTACTTTCTGGAACTACTTATAATTTTCAGTTACCTTCCATTTGGATACTCTTGTTAAAAATCATAGACAGTTGTAGAGCATTTCCTGTTTTAAATGATCTATATTTGAGGCTGTTAGTGATATGATTATGGGGAGAGCTGACATTACCGAATGCTTATTATGCGCCAAGCACTATTATAAGGACCTTGTGCGCTGTAAGTCTATGGTGTAGGTTTATTATCCCCCCTGATTTTTTTTCCAGATGAGGAAACTGAAGTTTAGAGAGGTTCAGAGACTTGCCCAAATCACACTGTGTGTTAGCTAAAGGGATGATCTGTGAGTTCAGGACTTGGAGCCGGGGCTGCTGTCCGCCGGGTTATAATGTTCTACTGTTTGGGGTCAGTCAGTAGTGTTAGTTCTGTGCACCAACATCTCTCTGAGGTCTTGAGGAATTGAGAATATCAAATATGAGAAATACAGCTTTTTCCAGTTTTGGGGTCTCAGATCCCCACACACTGATGGGAACACCTGCACAAGACCGAGAGTGCCAGCAGGCCCTCTAGCTACCTTTTCTGGAGGACCTGAGGCATGTGGTCCACGGAGGCAGGCACTCCTCCCATGGAGGGCGAGGGCTATGCCTGATCCCCTTGAGTCTGAGCTGGCCTGGGACTGTGCTGACCACTGACTATGGCGGAAGTGAGGCTGGGCCAGTTTCCAGGCCTGGCCCTTGAAGACAGGCAGCTTCCACTTCCTGTTTCTTGGAACAATCACAGTATGGGCCCGCCACATTGTGAGGAAGCCCAAGCCAGCCACGTGAGGAGGCTGCATGGAGGGAAAGTGTAATGACTCCACTGTTCCAGCCACCCCTGCCCAGGGGCTGGTGTGAGAGTGAGGGAGCCATCTTGGACATTCTAATTCCAGCAGACATGGCGTGGGAAGGAAACAAGGAACCACCGGCCACTCGTACCAAGTTCCCAGATAGATGATCCCATCAAACCACCTAGACATTTGCAGCCATTCAGAAACCCCCAGCGGAAGCATCCTGGGGCAGAGGCAAGCCATTCCCATGGTGCCCTGCCCAGTTCCTGAGCTACAGAACTGTAGACATAACACAGAGTGTTCTATACTACCAAGTTGGGGGAGTTGGTTATGCAGCAATAGAGAATTAAAACAAGGGGTGATGTGGAAAGAATCCTAGGCTGAGGCCCTGGTTGCCTGGGGATCCTTGAAGGAGTCTACATGCAGGGACAGCAGGGTGTCCTCACCATGGCACTGATGACCCTGGTGACATAGATGGGGTCATGGCGGTGGGACACATCGATGGCTGGTTTCTTTTGGTGACTGGGGCTTCGGTCCAGAATGGAGAGGCAGATGTCCAGGATGTCCTCCTCGAACTGCTCCCCAGAGAGGCTGTGTTTAGAGGCCAGAGCCCCACCCATAGTACAGGCCCTTCCATGATCCCGCCTCATCAGACACTGTGTCTGTGCAGGGGACTGTGCCCTAACCTCACCCCCCAGGGACGTCACAGAGCGTCCGCAAGCCTCAGAAACCTTCCTCAGAGAGTTAACTGGGGAACCAGAAGCTCAACCTTAATCATGTCCCTCCCTGTTCAATAACTTCCTGTAGCTCCCCAGTACCCACAGTAAAGTCACAAAAACTGGTGGCTTTTGAAGCCACTGATACGCCATCTACCTCACCGATTCGCTCCTTTGGCCTACATGCTCCGTAGAGCGTGTAGGCCTCCTGGGAAGAAGTGAGCGGGCAGAAGTGGTCCTGGGATGGCTTCTCCCACGCCCCAGCCCACGTCCCCCCGTTGCGCCCCTGGAGACCTGCCCGTAGTTCCAGCCCTGGGCCCGGATGCGCTTCTCCACGCCTCGGAATATGATGCCACTGTCGTTGAGCACGTACTCCTGCCTCTCCTCCTCTGAGGCCAGAAACACATCGTCCTCTGAAAAGCAGTCGTCAGGCCCAGCGTGGGCAGGGGCTCTGGTCCCGCCAGCCCGGGGAAGGGGCTGCAGCAGGACGGGGCCAGCAGCAGGATGGGGCTGGGGAAGCAGGAGGGGCTCGCGGCCTCCCCGCCAGGCCTCATCCTTCCTGAGCCGTCTTTTCCCAAGCAGAGACCAGCCCTCGCCCAGCCCACGACCGAAGGATTTTAGGAGTCCTGACACTTTTGGGTAGCCCTCTTTGATGTCAGTAGCCTCATGTTTCTTAAACATTAATAAGAATACTGACCCCAGCTACCCCTTTCTGTGGCCTTGTAATAGATCTTGTACTTCATAGCATTAGTTCTGAGTCCTCACTATATCCCCAAGAGCTAGGCGGTGTTATTATTCCTGTATTATACATGCAGAAAGCGAGACGCACAGCAGGAAGCAATTTAGCAGAGCTGGGACTGAACCTGGGCTGTCTGACTCCCCAGCCCTGGCTCTTCCTGCTCCTGGGCCTCTCCTGTGCATGAGGCCCCATCCCTGCCCTCTGGCCTCTGACACCAGGGGCTTCCTCTGCCCGTGCCCACCTCTGCCAACGCCAAGCTCTTGCACAACTCTTTGTATGCCCCTTCCTTGGACTTGAGAGCTCCTACCTGGGCACCATGGATTGAAAAGGAGAACAAACTCTCCCAGCCTTCGGTCGCTGTGCTTCCGGCGAGAGGAAGGCCTGGCGCTCAGCAGGTAGCGGCCAATGACAGCATCGGGAGGGCTGGTGAGGCTGACGGTCATGGTGTTCCCTGTCTGTGTCTCCTTCACCGCTGCCCAGCCATCGCCTGCCTCTTGCTCTGCAGCCTGGAACACGGCTTTGGTGTGCAGGTCCTCGGACGCCTGGGGCCCTGGCAGAGAGGACAGGGAGTCAGGAGACCATGCCCCTAGGAAATCCAGCTTTAGACAAGTGGACAAGCTACAGGGTTAGAAGCCCAGCCTTCACCCCTTGAAATGCTGGGAGAGTGTTGAGGGCCTGGCCAAGCATAGAAGGCCAGGGGCAGAGTAGGACACCTCCGCTGCCCTGGCTCCCAGCCACTTCCTGGGCCAAGGAGAGTGACAGCACCCTTGGGAACCAAAGCCTGCCTTATGTCTGGCCAGGAAAGGGAAGGAAAGCTTGGGTTCCAAAAGTGCTTGCAGAGCCGTCCTCTCACCCATCCCACTGTCTGGAGGCAGCACCTTCCAGCACTCCCCAGGAAGCTGTTAGCAAAAGCCCGGAGAGCTCAAGGCTCCACCCTCTTACAGAGACTTGCTTCCCTTTACAGCCAAGACTGCTGGCCACAGGGTCTCAGGTTACTGGCCACAGGACAGTTCTCTCCAACAGCAGACCAGCAGGGGGCACCAGTGAGCCCAGTTACCTGTCTGCACGGTGAAGATGAGGGTCTCCTCACTGTCCAGGGCTCCGCTCAGATCCACCCTGAGGCTGAACGGCTGGCCCCTGCGAACCACCAGCTGAGGGCAAGGGTACTCCTGGGTGTGGTGTGCAGTGCCATTCTGCGACCGCTGCCAGTCCACCTTGACGACTCTGGCCCCTGAGCAGGGAGAAGACAGAGATGAGGATGAACTTTGGGTACGTTCTCTCACCCAGGCCTGGCTTGTCCTCCCGTTCACTTAGCCCTGCCAGTTGTGCGTTCATCAGGCCGTTTATTTATTTATTTGAGACAGGGTCTCACCATGTTGCCCAGGTTGGTCTTGAACTTGTGGGCTCAAGTGATCATCCTGCCTCAGCCCCCTAGGTGGTTGGGACTACAGGTGTGTGCCACTGTGCCCGACTCAGCCCGTACTTATCACATACATTGATTCTCATTCTATAAAGCCCCTGTGGACACTGAATTAGTGAGTACTGAACCATTGCTGTTAAGGAAAATCCAGGGTTAAGTACCTGTGAGCCTCTGGTCACAAGGTATTCATCAACCCATCAGGCCATAACTGTTTTATGTGTGTTTTTGTTTAAAGACACCTCCGTTAATATTTCTTGTAGATTCATTAACATGGAACTCATTTTGCCAATAGCTCTATAATTCATGCCAGCATGAAATTTATTTAAAACATTTATTTTCTCTATGAGGTGAAGCATGGACTTTTTGCCCTTAGGAACACTAGATAGCATTTTACCATTTTGCTATTTTAAACAGTAAAATCACCAATAAAGCACAAAAAATGCAAATAACAACAACAACAAAAATCCAAACCAACCAAACAAAGATATGTGTCTTTAAAGGGACCATGAAAGGGCATTTGTTTATAGTATGAAAGCTGAAACAAGGGGGCAGATGGTCGTCTGACTTTACCTTGGAGAAGGTATGCTAGGAACCTCAGTTTTTCACCATATCTGGACCAAAGTCTGGAGAGAGCCGGCCAAAATGCTCAGCTTTTAAATACCCCAGCACATTCATATAATCTTTCAGTGAAAGGAGTGTAGCAGATTGTATTTCTTTCTTTCTTTCTTTCTTTCTTTTTTTTTTGCAGTACTGGGGATTGAACCCAGGGGCATTTTACCTCCGAGATACACCCCCAGCCCTATTTTTTATTCCTTATTTTGAAACAGGGTCTCACTAAGTTGCTGAGGGACTCGCTAAGTAGCTGAGGCTCGCTGCGAACCCAGATCCTCTGGTCTCAGCTTCCCAAGTACTGGGATTACAAGCATGCACCACGACGCCTGGCTAGCAGATTGTATTTCTAAAGATGGTTGCAATAATATCACCCACTCCACATACTCTCTTACAATACGATGTTGATGCTTCTCTCATTGAGAAATGGGCTATCTAGTCCCATCCTTCGAATCTGGAAGACTTGTGGCCAAAACAGGATGACACTCTGTAACTTCCAAGACCAGATCATAAACGTCGATACAACTTCTTCCTGGCTCCCTTGAGTTGCTGGTTCTTAGAAACCAGTCACCATGCCACAAAGAAGCCCAAATGGCCCATGGAGGAGCCCATGTGGTGAGGAACCAAGGCTTCCAGCCTCCAGCCGTGATCTCACAGCTGACAGCCAGCGCCAGCTTGGCAGCCCTGGGAGAGAGCATCTGCAACTGATCCTCAGCCCTCAGTCGCGCTGCCCTGGCCAATACCAAAGCACAGAGACAGGCGGTCCCTGCTGAGCTCTGCCCAAACCGCAGGTTCCTAAGCAAGAAAATGACCGTTGCTGTCTTCAGCCTAAGTGCTGGGGTGGCTTGTCACACAGCAATAGATAACTGAAACAGAGGGAGCCCTGTCTGTCTCTGGTCTAATCTGCATCAGTCTCCTAATCCATCTCTATTTGTGAGTTGGCTGAGCTGATGCCATGAGAGATTCAAAGAAGGGACTAGTTTAAGCTTGGCCTCGGCTGAAAGCCTCAGTCTGGCATTGTGATTTGGGGATGATGATTGAACGTGTGAGCGGGAACTCACAGGGCTGACACAGGTGTCCCGAGAGCGCAAGCTCCTGCAGCCCTGGAGGTGGTGAGTGAACAAGCCTGCGCAGGGCCAGTGTTCAACAGCGACCCCGTGTGGCAGGATCCAGAACGACAGTGCCAGGGACCTGCCTGTGCACACTGAGAGGTAGAGCTGAGGTCTTCACAGAGTTGGCCCCAGTAGCTCTTGGGCAAGCGTAGGCCTCTGAGGCCCCACACTTGGAGCTTAGGTGGCCTCTGTGTAGTCTGAAAACCCAGGCCGGAACCACCACGTACCTTGTACATGGAATCGTCAGGTCTAATATCAACAGAGCTGGAAGAGCCATTGGAAGCCCAGGACTCTACCTACTGACACAGACAATGCAACAGGAATAAAAGGACTTCCTGCCCGAGGACGCTTCGGGTCTGTGGCCAGGAGTGCGTGTTGCTGCTTCAGTGAAGTGGGCACAGGCCACAACAGGATGCTGGTGTTTACTTTCAGGAGATGAGTCAGGAGCAGGGTGACGTGCCTGGGCGGTAATTACCTGCCTGACATGCCCCAGGGCTGGATGCAAGGGGGTTTGGGATGTCATGAGGGTTCCTGGCCCCCAGGTCATGGGTTCAAGCCCTGAGGCCACAGCCTGGACCAGCTCCCCTCACCCCCTGAGGCATCTGTGTCCTGAGACTGCCGAGAGGGGGTGGGTTGAGTCAGAACCATCATTATCTTTGTTATCCCTGAATTTCAGAGACCATCTCTCATTAACTTCCTTCCCAGGGTCGGATTCCCTCAGCGAATTCTTGGTGGATGCCTGATAGTGGTTTTAGTCTGTCAATCTAGGAGAGACAGTTTAGAAAGTCCTTCCTTCTGCTAAACCAAGGTTTTTTTCTTTTTTTTTTTTTGTGGTACTGGGGGTTGAACCCAGGGGCATTCTACCTCCGAGCTACACCTCCAGCCTTATTTTTTATTCTTTATTTTGAAACAGGGTCTCACTAAGTTGCAGAGGGCCTCACTAAGTAGCTGAGGCTGGCCATGAACCCGTATCCTCCTGTCTCAGCCTCCCAAGTACTGGGATTACAAGTGTGCGCCACCACGCCTGGCTTCCAAGGTCTTTTTTCTTGCAGCTTCTCTCCATTTATCTCTGCTCTGCTCCTCCATCACCCCCAAAGAACACACCTGTGGAAACTTTTGCTCCTCGCTGGTTTTGCAGAGGTATAACCTAGTAACCCTTGTCTGCCGTCCCCTGCCCCAGCTCTACACCTGCCCCATAACTCAGAAGGTCACTGTCTTAGTCCCTGCGTGGTCCATCCCTGGAGCTGCTCCTTTGGTGATCTGAGTCACCCACGCCCATCAGTGTCACACCCTCATGACCCGCCACTTGTGGGCTGGTGTTCAGGGCTGGGGGTCCAGGATTCTGAAGGGGAAAGCAACCATAGTGGTGATTTCAGCTCAATTCTCTCCCAACCAATGTCCTTCCCAGTGCTCTGAGACCACAGTGAGACCGATGGGCACAGAGGAGGGGATCCTACATGTCGGGCAGCCTACGGTGAGGACACAGATGTGCCCACGGGATGGTTTCCAGACTCAACATCACCTCCCCACGGGCTCAGCTCAGATTCTGCTGTTGGGAGACTAAGGCGTCTGTCCCCAGTGTGTGACCAGGGATGCTGTGTTAGTTATTTGCCCACGCGTTTGCTCCTCCACTGGACTGAGAAGCCCGCGGAGGCGAGGCCTGGTCCTCCTCCTCTGGATTGTTAGGGTCTGGCTCAGGGCCCCGGGCAGAGTCGATGCTCAGTGAAATCGGTTGGATGAATGAATGAGCATCTCTCCCTGTCCCTTGGCTGGGGTATGTCCAGGGAGCTGATGTTCACTGGCGTCCTGGGCTCACCCTTGAGGATCAGCACCCCGCCCCATCAGCTGCCCACGCCCTACCCGCCCCATAATCCCTCCCTCTCAAGCTGTCACATTCCAAAACCTGCCCTTCCTTCCTAACTTCCTTCTTTCTCAAAGTCCCGGGGCTGGGAGGAGGGGCCTGTGTGGTCTCTGATACAGTTGATTCCTGGTGGGACCCAGGGTAACCTGCTTCCTCTTTCCAGACCTCGGTTGTCCCACCTGTGAAATGACCCCCAGGACCTGTATGGTTTGGAGAGTCTGCAGTTTGCCACAGCAAGTGCCTCTGATACCCCAAGGGCTCCTCGCGGCCCCTGCGCAGAGCGTGCTGGTGTGAGGGCTGTCACACAGTCCCTCAGTGGGCACCAGGCAGGGCTGGGAGAGGCAGTTTCCGATCAGGGACTCCTCTGGTTCCCAGCGAACCCGAGGCCTGAGGATAGAAGGGATGACGTGCTGTCAGCCCCGGGACCTTCACTCCCGGGATACACAGGGTGAGTTCCAGCCCGGGCTCGGGGCGCACGGAGCCCAGGCCTGAGGCTGTGCCTATCTGGAGAGGAAAAGAAGGATGTGGTAAGAGCCTTTCTTCTATGTACCTGTAGGTAGGTAGAAGATGGAGGGGCCCAGCCTCACGGCCCCTCCATCACTACACCCTACTTTGCCTCTCCTCCTACCGCCTTCTCTGGGCCTTCCTTTCCACCCTGCACAGCCACGAGGAGCACAGAACAGACATGCAGTGAACGCATCATTAATCATATTACTATCATCAGTATTTACATGAGACCTCTTGGCCGCCATTCTAGTGTCCTGCCAGTTAACACCGTCCTGGACCATCTACCCATTGCCTGTGTGGCTCTGGCTAAGTTACTGGCCCTCTCTGAGGTTCAGATTTCCTTCCCTGAAAAGTGGCAATAATCCTTCTTCCCCACAGGGTTTTGAGGAGGATTAAATAAGGTAATGACTATAAGTATGGTAATGATAAAACAAGCTGTCCAAACCAGGGAGTCATTAACAAACACACCGGGACCGCGGGCTCCATCCAGGGGGAGGGTCCGTGCTGGGTCCACACTTACCAGCTCAGTAGATTGCTCTCCCATCCCCAATTCCTACACACTCTGTTGTTCTTTTCTGTCTCCCTTCTTTACTTCTTCTTCTTCTTTTTTTTTTTTTGTGGTGCTGGGGATTGAACCCAGGGGCATTCTACCTCCAAGCTACACCCTCAGCCCTATTTTATTTTTATTTTGAAATAGGGTCTCGCTAGGTTGATGAGAGTCTCACATCTTGCTGAGACTGTCCTCGAACCTGTGATCCTCCGGTCTCATCCTCCCAAGTGACTAGGATTACAGGCATGCACCACCACATCCGGCCCTTCTTTACTTCTTACTTAGGTCACAGCATGGCTCCAGCAGCCTCAGAACATTTATTTTAGCTCATCCTATTCAATCCATCCTGTTGCAATAGAGAAACTGAGGCTCAGAAAGGGGAAAGGACTTCTCTGTTGGCACGAGTGTCAACATGTCATTTCCCTTGTCTGTAGCCATCAAATCCCAAAACACCCTGCTGGCATTTAAGTTGACCAGGTTGACCCTGACCGTCACTCCTGTCCCTGCTGACCTCATCCCTCGTCGCCAGCTCTCATGCTCAGGCACAGACCCCAGAGATCAGATCAGCCTGAGACAGAGGGAAGGGTCTCTGTGTGGACTGCCTCCCACCCGTTCACTCTCCACCACCATCCCTGCCCCTGCCCTGGCTCACCCCAGCTCTTCTCCCTCCTCCCCAGCTCTGTGCCAGCCTAGGCATGGTACCCAGCGAGGCTGAGCCCAGGAAGCTCTGCTGAAGCCAGCAACATCGCCCGGACTCTGGACTGGGTATAATTGGTTTTTAATGGGCTCCATTATGACTCTGCCCTTATTATATGCATCACGGATGCCTGAGCTCCACAGCTAAATGATTAATTGGGGAGTTGCCTGGGGCCTTCCTGGGGCCACTGCCCAATCTCCCTTTCCTTCCTGGTCCTGTTGGAAGCTGCTGGCCTCTCTCTCACCAGCAGACGGTGATTCATCAACTCCAGCCAATGCCCTACCCAGAGCCAACCCCACACAGAGTATTCCGCTCAGTTCTTAGCATTTCTGAGCTGAAAGATGATTGTAATTCAGTAACGTCAAAAGGGTCCTATTCATTTGCTAACACAGCTCAACTGGCAGGGACTACTGAAGAATTGTGTTGAGGAAAATCTGGGGCCACATCAAGGCTCTGGGGACCACCGGTGATGTCTACCAGGGATGGAGTGAGGAGGGGAAGAGAAGGGGCTGCCGATGGGGGACGTACTTTCCATCAGGATCTGGCGGTCCATTTATTCATGCACGGTGACATAGTAGGTATGGCCTGTTGCTGTGAGGAGCAGAGCCTCCCAAGAAGCCAGGAAGACCCAGAAAAACTGGGGAATTGAATCCAATCCAATACATAGTTTATATGATAGACATGATGGATCAGACCCCAACATTTTACAGATGGAGTAGCTGAGGTTCAGAGAAAGGAGTGGTCACCCACCAAATTAGTTACAGATCTAACATAGGAACCCTCATCACCAAATTTCCTCCTTCCTCAGCAATTACACTTGGTGCTGCCAAGTTGAAGACCAATACTTAATCGGATGTTTAGGGCAGAGGGACCATCAGATCCCGGTGGAAGCAAAGCCAGTCACCTCTACAGCAGGGCTGACAGGAGAAGCAGTCCGACCCTTAGGAAGCTGACCCATCCCAAGAGCCAGATGGGCCTGGATGCCAGTGATGTTAAATGCCAGGAGAAAATATGAAGAGGAAGTTAAAATACGACAAGGAAATTAAAATACCTGCCTTTGAAAGTAATAAAAGAAGCTGAGTGTGGTGATGCACACCTGTAATCCCAGTGCTTGGGAGCCTGAGACAGGAGAATCACAGGTTTGAGACCAGCCTCAGCAACTTAGTGAGACTCTCAGCAACCTAGAGAAACCCTGTTTCAAAATAAAAAGGGCTGGAGGTGTAGTTTGGAGGCAGAATGCCCCTGGCTTCTATCCCAGTACCACAAACAAACAAACAAACAAACAAACAAACAAATTGATTCACATAACTGTCATGTGATACTGAACAACTGAAAGTAGCAGGTGTGGAATTAGAAAGATCACTTAAAGACCTGTGCGTGCAGCTCCCCTGGCTCTGCTGACCGGCTCATCACGGACCCCAGCATCTAACAGACAAGTTCCTGGCAGGTGGGTGGAGGGGACTTTGCCACTCACTATATTGGGGCGGGGGGGGGACACATTTTCTGAGTCTACTGTTTACAAGGTCCCTCACGAGACGTCATGTGGCAGACAACTCTGGGTCTACTCACTGCAGGCCTTCTGGGGTAGTTTGTACATAACCCCCATTTTACAGATGAGAAAACAGAGGTACCCAGGGCAAAATTCTCTTGCTCAATGCCTCTCAGCTCTTTTCTCCTTGGATACAGTTGCTCTTGCCCTGGAGTGCTTGGGGCAGGGATCAGGATAGGGTGCAGCGGCCCAAGGCTCTTTCTCCTTCCCATCCCTCTCAGGATCCCCATCGAAGCCCAGAAATGTCCCTGAAGCCACAGCATGTGCACGCGGGGAGAGAGGATCTGAGATTTGCCCTTGTCTGCCTTCCCACTCCTGCCTCCTCTGGTAGCTCAGCAAGGTGTGTGCGGATGGTGTGGCCCCAGCCCACCCTCGGCGCGGACTTGCTGGCTGACCTGGCCCGTCCTTTCCGTCTCCGGGCCTCCATCTTCTGATGAGCACAAGGCCATAATAGCATCTGGACTGACCCCAGCTCTCAAATCCTAACAACGTTGATCGTATCCCACAGACATTCCTGAAAGCCCTCATGCCCCAAGGTCGCCAGGCTCTGCCCCCTCACCTGCCATGCGACAGACGGACAGACTCCTTGCCTCCGCGGCGGTGTGGGGGACCGTCAGGATGGTGCGTCACCGTCGCCAGCCAGACCCGCATTAACAAGGAAAATCTCCGGACACTCCTAGGCAGGAAAGACAGAATTCAAAGGAGGAGGCGTGGCCCTCCTCAGCCCCGAGCGACACCTACGAGCCACATAATCGCCCCTAATTGCCTTGGTTTGCACCTGGACCGTGTCCGGTGTGGGCGAACATCCAGACGGGAACCCTTCCAGACACGGAGTCAAGAGCCGGACTGTCAGGGAAACTGAGGCCCCAGCGATCACGAGGCTGATGGGAAGTGGACTGGGGAAGGAGAGGGGAGGAGGGAGAGCTCCTCACAAAACCCTCAGATGAGAAACGAAAGCTCAGAGCGAGGCCCCCACAGGGGCATGGTCATGGGCTGCAGAGGGGACCGAGCCCAGGTCACGGCGCCCAGCCCAGGCTGTCTCTTCTCCTGGACGAGACCAGGAGATTCCTGGGAGCCTAGCTCCTCTCTCTTCTGTAGGCCCCTTCCGAGGCACAGGCCATGGTCCTGTGGGGACATGCCCCTGGCAGTCTGCACACTTGTGACAGGCCGGGCCCCTGCTGAGGAGCCCCGAGCTCCGGGGGAGCAGCTTCAGACGCACACGGCCCTGACCGAGGCCCTCACTCTCCTGCCTTCTCTCTGTGACCCGGCGAGGTCCGAAGTCCTCCCTGAGCCCTGGTAAAGTGAACACCGTCTCCCCTGCCTGGGACCACTAAGGGGGTGATTAAGAGAACTCATGGACGGGGCCGGACGCTCAGGGAGCCTGACTCACCTGGCCCTCCCCTAGTGGACACCACACACTCTCGCCATCACCCATGATCTGGGAGCTGGACCATTCCCCAGAGCCTGTGTCCACTCCCTTTGGTGTCCACCAACATCCCATTTGGGACCTCTGAGCTTTGAGGTGGGAAGATGGTGACATCAGGCTGGGGTACATCTCCCCTGGCCTGCCCCAGGCTCTGCCGCCCTTTGCAGATCTTTCACGCCTCCCTTTCTCAACCCACCTGCCGGGCATGAGAGCCACCTGGACTCCTGGGAGGACGGAACTAAGCAGCAGCTCCTGCTTCAAATGCCAGGCCACTCTGTCCTGACTCCATGAGCTGGCTCCAGCCTGGAGCTGAGCAGGGTGGCAGCCATGGGTGTCCCCTCTCCTCTCGCAGAACTTCGGAGTCTCCAGCTGTACACTGGAGATGGGGATTAAATTCTTCCTTAGTGCCACCCGAGCTCAACATCTAAGATTCTGGGCTCAAAGACTTTGGCATTCAAGGTCTCTAAAATCTTCTGTGTACTTACATAGAGGGAATTTTATTTTCTTGGAAATTTTATTTTCTCGGAAAAAAATTTTTCTTGGAAAAATAAAATTTTCAGGAAGTTCCTCTTCCTTGGGGAAATGCTTTGATGGGTGACTTGGGGCTCTTGGGGGCTGGGTGTGGGCTGAGCCAGAGAGGAAAGGGAAGAGAGAGGGGTAGAATCTGAGATAGGAGTGAGAAGGGGCAAGCGGAGGGCCATGCGCCAGGGTCATGTGACCTGACCGTTCCCTGGGATCAGCCAAACATTCAGGAAAGTGTATAAAAACCCAAAGTGTTTGATGTGGTTGGATTTCGTATAGAAAATGGCAGGGAGGTTGAGTTCTGCTGGATGCAAAACAGGCCTATTTAATGGGCTCTCGCAGGCCCGCATTGCCTTCTAATTACTGACATCTGGCACTGGCCCAGGGCGGCTCCTTCCCTAATGCCCCGCAGCCTGCTGCCTGGATGGCTGGGCAGACCCCGGGCCCTAACAAAGTTGCTCTTCTGCCCATGCAGGGTCAGGCTCCTCCCCACTAATGACAGTATTAGGGCTCTTTTATGTTTCATCTTGGGGTTGCCTAGACAGGGTCTTCCAGAAGGTGGGGCATTCAGCATTCAAGATCACTGCCCTCCCCAACCCCAAACAACAATCCATACACAGATTCAGAGGAGGGCAGTGTAGCTTGGCGGTAGAATCCCAGGCTCTGTTATCTCTGGGCCAAACTGGCTGTGTGACCTTTGCTAGGTACTTAGCTTCTCTGGGCTTTGGTTCCCACACCTGTGAAATAAGGTATGAGGGAGGTTTTAGGGTCCCAACATTCTCTGATTCTAAATGATCAGGCTAGAGATGGCAAACGGGAGCCAGAGACTAGAGGCAGCTCAGAGACCCCAGTGTAAACAGCTGGGCCCGTGCCTGCTGTACAGTGGGCACACCAGATTACAGTCCGTGCCTATGGGGGAATCGGATGCCTTAAAAGCAGTTTAATTGTTCTTCTGTCTATAAACATCGTGCATATGCCTGTGGAAAACTCAAGCAATACCGAGAAAGAAGAAAGCCACACGCATATGTAAAAAATTCACATAAATCAAATTACACCAAGAAGCCATTTTGTAACCCGCCCTGCTCCCTTAATCACAGGCCACGGCCCTTTTCAGATCACAGGCGGTAGCTACGCATTGTCATTATTAGCGTCATCCCTGGTGAATTTATGTGATTTAGCTAACCCTTCCCAAATCGATGGTGATTTAGGTCATTTCCAGTTTTCTGCCCTTATACAGGCATATAATAATTTCGTGCATGTATTTTGGTGTATTTCTTTTTTTTCCCCTTTGGTACTGGGGATTGAACCCAGGGGCATTCTACCTCCGAGCTCCAGTCCCAGTCCTATTTTTTATTCTTTATTTTTGAAACAGGGTCTCACTAAGTTGCGAGGGCCTCACTAAGTAGCTGAGGCTGGCCGCGAACCTGGATCCTCTGGTCTCAGCCTCCCAAGTACTGGGACTACAAGCTTGGGCCACCATGCCCGGCTTGGTGTATTTCTTTAGTGGAAGAATTTCTCTTTTCTTTTTCTTTGTGGCTTTAATGGAAAAATTTCTAAGCAGTAAAATTGTTGGGGTGAATCTATCCTTCAAGGTCATGTTTCACCTGTAGGAACTTATCTGAGAGGTAGATCCACACTTGTGTCTAAAGACTTATATGTATAAGGGTATTTATTACAACAGTGATTATAACAGAAAGATGAGGACACCCGGGTCTCCATCAATGGGCTAAATTACAACATATCCACGCACTAAAATAACAATGCAAGCTGGCGTGGTGGCGCACGCTTGTAATCCCAGTACTTGGGAAGCTGAGACAGGAGGATAAGGGTTTGTGGCCAGCCTCAGCTACTTAGTGAGGCCCTCCGCAACTCAGTGAGACCCTGTTTCAAAATAAAGAACAAAAAATAGGGCTGGGGGTGTAGCTCGGAGGTAGAATGCCCCTGGGTTCAATCCCTGGTACTGCAATAAATAAATAAATAAATAAATAAATAAATAAATAAAATAACAATGCAATCATTCAAAATAAGATGGATTGATAATATTGGGCAAAACTCTTAGATGTAGCTGAAAAGGAGCTGGGTGTGGTGGTGCATGCTTGTAATCCCAGTACTTGGGAGGCCGATGCAGGAGGATCTCAGGTTTGCAGACAGCCTTAGTAATGTAACGAGACCCTCAGCAACTTAGTGAAACCTTGTTTTAAAATAAAAAATAAAAAATAAAAAAATCTAGTGGTGTAACTCAGAGGTAGAACACTCCTGGGTCCAATCCAAGTACCACACACAAAAAAGGAGGTGACAGAAGCCAGGAGTGGGGGAAAAGCTTGGGTTTTGAACTCTTAGAAATATTTTACTATAGGTATGGGCTATCTTTTCAAAATGATTATTTAAAAGAATAATAACACTATGGCACATTTTTGCCAAACTTCCCCCGATGTGCACATATCTTTCAAGGAATCGTTTTTCTTTAGCATCCCTGGCCCTGAATGTCCTGTGGCCTCTCACTGCCTGTAGGATCGACTTCAAATCTTTCATCGTGCGGGGCGTGGTGGCACACGCTTGTAATCCCAGTATTTGGGAGGCGGAGACCGGAGGATCCAGGTTCGCGGCCAGCCTCAGCAACTTAGTGAGGCCCTCCGCAACTTCGTGAGACCCGGTTTCAAAATAAAGAATAAAAAATAGGGCCAGGGGCGTAGCGCGGAGGTAGAACGCCCCTGGTTCAATCCCCGGTACTGCAAAAAAAAAAAATTTTTTTTCCTGCTTTTTGCCATTAATTTTTCCATTTGGTTTTTGGGGTAAGTGACCAGATCTGATTTTTCTGGGACCCCCAGACTCTGGGGTCTGGCCTAAAACTTTGGTAACAGCCGGGCGTGGTGGCGCACGCTTGTAATCCCAGTACTTTGGGAGGCGGAGACCGGAGGATCCGGGTTCGCGGCCAGCCTCAGCTCTCTCTCTCTCTCTCTCTCTCTCTCTCTTAGTGAGACCCTCCGCAACATCGTGAGACCCGGTTTCAAAATAAAGGATAAAAAATAGGGCCGGGGGTGTAGCGCGGAGGTAAAATGCCCCTGCGTTCAATCCCCGGTACCGCAAAAAAAAAAAAAAAAAATCCTTCATCGTGGCTTTCAATCCTCTTTGTAAGACAATCCTACTTTCCCCCAAGTCCCTGTGTTTTCCTGTATGAATACTCTGCCTCACGCAGGCTCAGCCGCATCCCCCAGGTCGCCCCCAAACCCACCCTGGCATGAAGATGCTGAACAAGCTATTTCCAGAAATAATGTTCTCCTAGCCCAAGTGTTCGTGGAGGACCTCAGTGACAGTGGGGTACAAGGGTCTGGAATTTGGACGAGTGGCTGCCACGTAGTAGGTTCTCGATGTATAAATACTATTTGTAGGAGGTACCTGTGCTGCAGGCTTGCTTCACACCACGGTGCTGGAATATAATTGCCCGAGTCAAATTCCAGCTCCACCACTTTAGTTCCCTGTTGGCAGTTAATTTAGCCTCTCTGTGCCTTGTAGGATTGTTGCAAAAATTAAATTTCAGTATATGTGAAGCACTTAAAACAGTGCCCGAGGCCGGGCGTGGTAGTGCACGCCTGTAATCCCAGTATTTAGGAGGCTGAGATAGGAGGATCGCAGGTTAGAGGCCAGCCCCAGCAACTTAGCAAGACCCTATTTCAAAATAAAAAATTAAAGCCGGGCGTGGTGGTTCATGCTTATAATCCCAGTACTTGGGAGGCTGAGACAGGAGGATCACAGGTTCAAGGCCAGCCTCAGACACTTAGTGAGGCCCTCCACAACTTAGTGAGACCTTGTTTCCAAATAAAAAATAAAATAGGGCTGGGGGTGTAGCTCAGAGGTAGAATTGTCCCTGGTAGGGTTCAATCCCCAGTAAAACACACACACACACACACACACACACACACATACACACACACACACACACACACAAATAGGGCTGGGGTGTATACAACATCCCTGGGCTCAGCCCCTCCCCTCAAACACACACACGCCAGTGCCTGGCAGGCAGCGAGCAAGCATTAGTTGTTATTGCTGTTAACATTTCTGTTGACATTTCCAGGGCTCAGGACATCTGTCTAGCCCTATCTTGGAACATGTCAGAGACAGAGCTATGAATCTGAGCGTGTGGTTCTCGAACCAGCAGCCTTGGCATCCCTGGGTGGGTGGGTGGGTGGGTTTCAGCTGGGTAGAAATGCAGGGTCTTAGGCCCTACCTAGACTCCCTACTATTGTTTAGATCTTAAATGTCCCCAGAACCCCCTGTGTTGAAAAGCTTGGTCCCCAGCTTGGCACTATTGAGAGGCGGTGCAAACCTTAAGAGGTGGCGCCTCGTGGGAGGTCTTCAGGTTATTGGGGCCGCGCCCTCGAGGGGGATGCTGAGAGCAGGGCCCCTCCTTTTCCCTTTTCACACCCTGGCTGTGAGTGCGTGGTTCTGTTCATGCTGCCTCAACACAGGCCTAAAGCAACACAGCCAGATCAACCTTTTCTCTTTATAAATTCATGATCTCAGATATTCTTTATAGCAACAGAAAGCTGCCTAACACGACCCCTGCACCAGAAACCGCATCTGAATACCTCCTGAGGTGATTCCTGCACACAGTAAAGTTCAGGAATCTCTACCCAGTGGTAGAGCAGTGGTCCTCAAAGGGAGACTCGTTTAAGGAATTTTGTGACACAACTAAGGATTTTTGTTTGTGTGTGTGCTTATTTCACTTTCGTTCTCGCATGAGTGGAATTTTCCAGAGGCCACGTGATATGTGATATTGCGAAAATTGAATGCAGAAGCCCCTATGAGATTCCAGGTGTTCTCTATTAAACCTTCCATTTAAAGCGATTTACAAACAATGACACAATGAAATTTCAAAAAAGACCCTAAAGAAACCTAAAACAATGCAACTTTCACTAGTACTTGTTTTGGTTTGGGGGAAATTTGGTTATTTTTCATAGTGTATATTATTTGTGTTAAGATGCGACGGGTTTATTTATTTATTTATTTTGCTGTACTGGGGATTGAACCTAGGGGCATTCTGCCTCCGACCTACACCCCCAGCCCTAGTTTTTATTCTTTATTTTGAAACAGGGACTAAGTTACAGAGGGCCTCACTAAGTAGCCGAGGCTGGCCACGAACCTGCGATCCTCCTGTCTCAGCCTCCCAAGTACTGGGATTATAAGCGTGCACCACCACGCCCAGCTGGATTTATTTTTTAAATAAATTAACCAATAAATATTTTGTAAGTTTCTGAGTGTTAACTTCCAAATTGGTAAATACCCATAGATATAGACCACATAAGCAAGTGTCCTTGGGGTTCTCATTTTTTCAAGTGTCAAGTCTGAGCACTGCTGATCTAGAGCTTTTCTGGGATTTTAGTTCTGTCTCTTCAGAAAGAACTGCAGACTGACCCAGATCTCAGGGGAGGGGGGCCTGAGGCCATGCACTGGGAGAGTCTAAGGCAGCTGTGTTCTGCAGGGGCACCCCAGGGCCCTCCAGGGCTGGAAACCCATTTTTGAGCTCTGTGGTCCTGCAGCTGCGACCTGGTGCTGCCCATGGGCAGAGTCCAAGGTCTGAGCAGCCACAGCATCCCCTGTGACGGGTGTCACTGACATCGTCTCGGGATTCATCCTCACACGCCAGTGAGTCATAAGGACCTATCAGAGCTGGACCTGGACTGGTCGGGTGGCAGGCCGTCCCTTCCCCTCTCTGGGCCTCTGTTAATCCAGCTGTAAAATGAAGATAATCCTGCTCTCTCCTGCCCTGGCCAAAGTCGCTGGGCAACTAATAAAAGACTATGACGCTCTAACTCATCTCTCCATCACTTCATCCCGACAGTAATGACCTTGGTCAGTGACCCAGGCAGCCAGAGTTCAGGCTCTGGGAGGGAGGTGCTCGCCTGGCCAGAAGGCAAGACCCCCTTGTACCATCCTCGGCAGACCTTGCTCTTGCCCACTATGTATGGGCCAGAAGCCGCGGGGCAAGCCGGGAAGTAAGAGGTGGCCTCACCCACCCCCAGTGTCCAGGTGTTGCCTCTTCATCCATCTGTCCGTCCAACATTACTGGGACCTACATGCCGCTAGGAAGCTACAAAGAGTCCAGTGCCTACTGTGTGTTTTCTTTGGATGCTCTGGCGTCTCCTTCGTTGCGACCCCTCATTTGGTGACCCATCCATTCTTCATTCACTCCTTCCAAAATTCATTCAGCAAATACTTCCTCATGCCCACTAAAGGACAAATCACTGTGGAGCCCACCGAGATGCCGGCGGCTGTGGCACTTTTCTCTCAAAGTCTGCACACCATGTGGTTCTAGATCCTCCCCTTGGTTCCCATTGGTTCACTCATTCTGTAAGGGGAGAGTGTTTTTGGAACATTTGCAGCTATATTTCCTGTCAATTATGTTGCCCTAGAACTCTCCATACGCGGAAGCAGGTGTTTCAGTAATTCAGGGGCAGGGCAGAGGGGAGCAGTAGCAGTGGGCTCTCACCCACAACTGACTGCCCGCATAGGTTTTCTGTTTTGTTTTGTCTCTCAGAAGCTAGGCTCTGCCAAGAAAGGGTCCAGTAAACTCTTTAAACCTCCATTAACAATCAGGAGTCATGCCTAATGAACCTGACCATCAAGATTCCTACCAGCCATGGGCAGAGATCTCTAGACATACTATTTAGGGGGCATCCTTTCCACCAAGGGGGTGAGGGAAGCCCACCTCTGCCGATGTGGGAAGGGAGGCCAAGGGAGACGCAGGCCTGACACGGACCAAAATCTCTAAAACCTCCAGAACCGCGAGCAAATGGATCTTCCGTCCTCTAAGTTGTGGTCATCAGGTATTTTGGGTCACATCAGAGAGAATGCTGGCCGAAATCCAAGGCAGCATAGAGCAAATTGGCTTTCCAGCCCCACAACAACTTTGAAAGTTGCTTCAGCTCTTTAACACATTGCTAGTGATACCATGGACGAGGACAGACAGGCGCAGCAGAGATGCACGGAGGTTGCTGTGCTATGACTTTGCTGATCCCGTCAGCACTTTGTTCCAGATTCTGCACTTCATCCTGTCAACCACAAAACCCACGAATGCCCATGACGGGCAAGGCCCCACAGAGGAGAAGGGAGTCAGACACACTCCTGTCACAGGGATCGCCTTGTTCAGAATCTCTCCACTCATTCACTTCCTCATCCATTCGTTCAAGATGCTAATCAGGTAAGGGGTTAAAATGAAAAAGATACAGTCCCCAGCCTTAAAGGAGCTCAATGTTATAAGAAAGAAAACCAAGCATACACAATAACTATGGCAACACAGGGTAGAAGTTGGTGATTCCTGAGAAATGCATCAACAGAGAGCTGTGTTAGCTCAGAGCTGGGAGAGGGCATTTCTGGCAAAGGTTTCCTAGGAAACAGAATAAAAGCAATTTGATTCTGTCGAGAGAATGATATTCTTTCTGTGAATCCTAAGTGCTTTTTTATTACATCTCAAGTGGAATCAGCTGGAAAAAAATGTTCTTACAATCTAATTCCCAATCTCTCCTGCCCCTAAAGAATTCTTAAGGGAGATGAAAAAAGAAGAAAAGATGAAATAATTAGGAGTGAGAGTCTTGCAGCTCTGTTTATGTCCAGGACAGCACAACGCAGATCATGCTCAGCCCAGTCACACTAGAAAACCAGATAGGAATGTTGCCCACCGAAACACAAAAATACCAAGAGCTTTGTAGGAAAGAGAGCTAAGGGGGCGTCCAGGTACAGACTTTGGGCACCTCCAGTCATTTCTTGAAATCTCACCAAAATGACACAGAAGTTCTGGTGCTCTCTAGCATAACAGGTGACTATAGTTGATAGCAATTTATTGTCTGTCTCAAAATAACTAGAAAAGAGGACTTTGTTCCCATCACGAAGAAATGATAAACGTTTGAAGTGATGGATATGCTAATTACTCTGATTGGATCATTACACATTGTATGCATGTATCAAAATATCACATTTAACTCCATAAATACTATATGTACAATTATTGTGTATCAGTTAAAAATTAAAAAAAAGACTTTCTATGCACAAATGCACGAGGTTGGGAGAACCAGGGAAAAGGTGACAGCAGCAGAGCTTCGACTGCTGGGAAGCAGAGGGAAGACTGGCAAATCATTTGGCAGACATGAACAAACTTATTAACCTGACAGTGGAGAAATCCAGGCAGTGATGAAAACCAACCCAGCATTCATTGCAGCATCCCCTCAACGAGAGGCTCTGGAATTTGATAGAAACTCTGCAAATGGAGGTTGGGGTTCAGGGGCTTATGGTAGCTAAATAAAAATAATTGTCTGAACATCTGTTTATGAAATAGCAGATCCCAGGTCTCCTCTGCAGACTGAGCTGAATGACTTCCCCTTCCCCAACCCAATAAAAATCTGCAACTTTATTCTTTGGAGAGAGTAAAGCAGAAGGTCTCTGAGCAAAGTATAGCAAGGTCCATTGAGGGCTGGGCTGCGACACTGGGGTATGAAGGGACATTTATATATTGGATACTGAGAGGCTGGGCCTCTCCACTCCATGTGATGCTGGCAGCCAGGAGCTAAGAACCTTTCAGGAGTCTGACCAGGTCAAAAAGAAAGACCTAAAACTTTGGCATTAGATTGTCCTCAGCTAAATAGCCCTAGGGAGTCACCCTATAAGGGTGCCCTCAGTCAACAAATACACTGTTAGGAAATCCCAATCAGCTTTGTGGTCCCCACACTTAAATATGAACAGATGAGGATTACTGGACATTGGAAAAATTATAACATGAAAGAGAAAGGAAGAAATCAATATATTAATACAAGAATCTGGGAAGAAATAGCCTATTTGAAGAGAAGAAATTTCAGAAAACTAAACTATTCTTGTTATCTTCAGAGCTGTGAGAACTAATGCAACCAAGAAACAAGAAAAGGGCATGATAAAGAAGCATCCAAACCCCAAAAGCTCTTGGAAATTCCAAATATGATAGGAAAAATATAAAATCTCAAAACACTGATGAAAGAATAAAGTAAAATATCTGTCAGCGAATATGGCAAAAAGAAAAACAAGAAGCCAGGAGTGGTGGCGCAGGCTTATAATCCCAGTACTTTGGGAGGCGGAGACCGGAGGATCCGGGTTCGCGGCCAGCCTCATCTCTCTCTCTCTCTCTCTCTCTCTCTCTCTCTCTCTCTACTTAGTGAGGCCCTCTGCAACTTCGTGAGACCCGATTTCAAAATAAAGTATAAAAAATAGGGCCGGGGGTGTAGCGCGGAGGTAGAACGCCCCTGGGTTCAATCCCCGGTACCGCAAGAAAAAAAAAAAGAAAAGAAAAAAAAGAAAAAGAAAAACAAGGAGACAAGATAAGACAATTAGAAAGCCAGTGCACAAGGTTCAATATTAGAGCAACAGGAGTTTTCGAAAGCATGAGACATAGAGATATAATTGAAAATGGGAGAGAGAGGAGAGAGAGAGAGAGAATGAATAAATTGGGGAGAAAATTATTAATAAAATATTTTAAGAAAAAATTTCAGGACCAAAGGATATGATTTTCAAAATTTTGTTTTGTTTTGTTTTGAGCCTGGGTCACTCTATGGTGTCTAGGCTCAAAACAACAACTCCTGGTCTCTCAAACTCTTGGGCTCAAGTGATCCTCCTGCTTCAGCCTCCCAAGTAGCTGGGATTACAGGTACATGCCACTGACTATATGCCAAATGTAAAGATAATGACATTTTTAATCATGTAAGGTGTCAAAAACTTATTTCCAGGGGCCCTTTCTTGGGAAGTTACTGGAAGACACCTTGTAACATAGAAGGAGTGAGCCAGGTAAAAAAGAAAATATATGTGATACAAGAAACAAGAATTCCCACATAGAAGATTTGCAGATTCCAGGGTGATCCTGAAGGGAAACCCCAGGATGTTATCTGGGAATTGGGCTGGAAGACCAACCAGTTCACGATTCAGCAGGCCACTCTGGGAGAAACTTCTTTAGGATGTTAATTCTGATAGAACATATGTCTAGAAGTCTTGATGAATTATTTTAACAATCAGTCAATGGTTGGTGCTGAAATAATACTCAGGATATAGAAAACTAAGTAAATAGAAATCCTAGACTTTAAATCATTAACTCCAGGGAAAACAAAATGTTGTTCAGGAAAGGAAAAGTAAACACAGTTTAACTACGATGGATCAACTACGCATGAACTTACAAAGTTATGATAATGTAAGCACCAGCTAGTTATTTAACTAAAATTAGGACATAACAGTACTGGGTGGGGGGGAGATGGGAAGGCTGTACTTGGGTATGGTGATGGGAATGTAAGAGTCCTAAACTGTACTTAGTGTAATGGGAACAAAACAGATAAAGCAAGACGGAGCAATTTTATTCTTCAAAGCATTCTATTTAGAGATATGAATGTAAATCTAAAAACAATCAGGTAAAACAAGATGCATTTGTCTTGCAATTTTGTGTCACACATTCCCACAAATTTAGCAGATGAAAACATGGCCCATGAAAAACAATGATGGGTCCTCACAAGTTAATTGTAGAATTACCATATCATCCTGAAATTCCACTGCTAGGTATATACTCAAAAGAATTAAAAACAGCCTGGCGTGGTGGCGCATGCTTGTAATCCCAGTACTTGGGAGGCTGAGACCGGAGGATCCGGGTTCACGGCCAGCCTCAGCTACTTAGTGAGGCCCTCTGCAACTTAGTAAGACCCTGTTTCAAAATAAAGAATAAAAAATAGGGCTGGGGGTGTAGCCTGGAGGTGGAATGCCCCTGGGTTCAATCCACAGTACCGAAAAAGAAAAAGAATTAAAAACAAGTACATGTACACACACGTCGATGGTAACATTATTTACAATAGCTGACAGGTGGAAACAGCCCAAATGTCCATCAGCAGATGAATGCAGAAACAAATCGTGGGCTATTCATACATTAAAATATTATTTAGCCACAAAAAGGAATGAAGTACTGACACATGCTGTAACATGTGAAGACATTATGCTAAGTGAAAGAAGTCAGACAAAAGGTCATATACGATATGATTTCTTTTACATGAAGTAGCCAGAATAGTTAAAACCACAGAGATGGAAAGCTAATGGTTGCCAAGGGCTGTGGGAGAGCGGATAGGGATGGATATGAGGTTCCCATTTGGGTGATGAAGATGTTGTAGAACTACGTGGAGGTAGTGGTTGCACAACGTTGTAAATATGATAAATGCCACCGAACTGTTCACTTTAAAGTGGTTAATTTTATGTCGTGTGAATTTCACCTCAATAAAAAAGAACTACCTAATCTAATTGTACGTTATCATTCTGGGTTAGTGAGTGTAGCATTTCATTAACCTCATTAAGAGAACCTAGCACATGGTAGAGTTATATAGCCTTATGTCATTTCTTCCTTTTCTTCCTCATTGTTTATTTTGAGTATTCCATTATTTTCAATTAAACTTCATTCCAAAGAATGGATTAGTACGCTTCCCATTAAAAAATTTTAAGAATGGAGAGAGGGATGTAATTATTAGTATCATTTGAAAGTGTCCTGGTCCCTTTAACTTGATTCACCAACTAAATATGACAAGCCTGTATTCTCCACCATGGGGATGGAATATCCAGAAATTATGACCTTGCATATATGAAATAAAGATCTGATTCTGAAAACCAAACCAAACAAAAATCCCCCTTCCTTACTGTTTCTTAGTTTCTGAAGATTCAGGCTCAGTTTAGTTGGAGCCTCTGCTGAGGGCCTCATATGGTGGAAATCCAGATGTTGGCCAGGGCTGCTCTCAACTGAGGCTTGGGGTCCTCTTCTTTTTTTTTTTTTTGTGGTACCGGGGATTGAACACAGGGGCGTTCTACCTCCACGCTACGCCCCCGGCCCTATTTTTTATACTTTATTTTGAAACCGGGTCTCACGAAGTTGCGGAGGGCCTCACTAAGTAGAGAGAGAGAGAAAGAGCTGAGGCTGGCCGCGAACCCGGATCCTCCAGTCTCCGCCTCCCAAAGTACTGGGATTACAAGCGTGCACCACCACGCCCGGCGTATTAGTCAAGTTTCTGCAGAGGAGCAGAGCCCATAGGTTATTTATTTATTATAAGAAATTAGTTCTTGTGGTTATGGAGATTGACAAGTACTAAGAGCTGCAGGCTGAGCCAGCAGCTGGAGACCCAGGAGAACCAAAGGTTCAGTTCCAGTGTAAGTGCAAAGGCTTGTGAGCCAGGAGAGCCAATGGTGTTGTTCCAGTCTGTAGGCTGGAAGGCTCCAGACCCAGGAAGGGCTACTGTGTCAGTTAAATCTGAGGCAGGGGAAAGTCAATGTTCCAACTCAAAGGCAGCCAGGCAGGAGGAACTTTCTTTTATTTGGGTGAGAGTCATCGTTTTTCTTTTTTCTTATTCAAGCCTTTTACTGATAGTACGAGGCCCAGCCACATTAGGAAGGCCAAACGGCTTCCTCTACCAAGTTAGTGTTAAACACATTCAAAAGCACCCTCTCAGAAGCATCCATGATAATTTATTTGAGCAAAACCCTTTTTCCCAGTCAAGTTAGGGTTAGGGTTAGACCATTATATATTCACATGCAGTTGTAAGCTATAACATAGAGAGATCCCAAGTACTCTTTATCCAGTTTCCCCCAATGGTAACATCTTGAAAAACCACAGTATAAAAGAAAAGCCAGGATATTAACATTGATACAATCCATTAAACATAGTCATATTTTTCCAGTGTTTACTCACTGATGTGTGTATGTGTTCCTGTGTTTTTCACATGTAGGTTTGTGTATCCACCACGTCAGCCAATACACAAAATAATGGCATCACTAGAAGAATCTCTCGTGTTGCTCTTTTACAGCCACATCAATCTCCATCTTCCATCTTTGCCTCATCTCTAACCACTGGCAACCGCTAAGTTGTTCTCTATTTCTATCATTTTTTAGCATTTCAAGAATGTTATACAAATAGAAACATATAGGATGTAAACTTTGGGGATGAACTTTTTCCCTCTATGTAGCAGAATTCTCACAGAGATTCCTCCAAGTGTTGTATAGCAATAGTGTTTTAGTCCATTTGTGCCACTGTAACTAAGTGCTGGATACTGGGTAATTTATAAATGATAGCAGTGTTTGTCTCATGGTTCTGGCGGACGGGAAGTTCAGGAACAAGGCACCAGCAGGGCTGATGTCTGGTGTGTGCTGCTTTCTACTTCTAAGATAGTGCTTTGCTGCTGCATCCTTTAGAGGCAGAAGGGGTGGAAGAGTGAGAGAACTCTCCTTTCAATCTCAAGCCCTTTCGAAGGGCCTTACTCTCACCCATGAAGGCTCCGCTCTCACAACTTGATCATCTCCTAAACACCCCGTCTCTTAATACTATCGCAATGGGGATTGAATTTCAATATATAAATTCTGAGGGGCATTTAGATCATAGCAAATGGAAACTGCTCTTGAAGAGGTCTGATGGCAGATTTAATAGCTAAATACTTAAAGACGCTTAAAGAACTAAAGTAAAATGTGGAGAAAGTCAAGAAAATGTATGAACAAAGTGGAAATATCAATAAAGAGATGAAAAACCTAAAGGGAAACCAAGAAGAATCTCTGGAGCTGAAAAGTACATGAACTGAAATAAAAAATTACTAGAAGCATTCTAAGGCAGATTTGAGCAGGCAGAAAAAAGAATCAGCGAACTTGAAGCTAGGATAATGGGAATGATCAAATATGCGAAACAGAAAGAAAAACGACTGAAGGAAAGTGAAGCGAGCCTAAGTGACCTGTGGGACACTATCGAAATGACCAGTACATGCATTGCAGGAAACTTAGAAAGAGGAGAGAAAAGGGGAAGAGGGAAGCTGAAAACTTCTAAAAAAAAAAAAAAATTTTTTTTTTTTTTTTTTTT